>JAQZBX010027064.1:0-28581 GCA_029593785.1 Cabassous unicinctus
TAATCTTCTTTTAGGAAAAATAAGAGACCCAAGAGAAGCTAATAGAAAACTAATGTCTATGTTTTCCCTGTCTTAAAGTATCAGCTTGATGTTTGATATCCCGGTGGATCACTACTTTAAGAGGAGCCGGGAATCGAACTAGGGACCTCATACATTCAAGGCGGAAACTCCACTGAGCTATACTTTCTCATTGGGTCAATTAGCTCTTCAGAAAGCTGTCCAGTCACTTTACCTCAGGCAGGTTTGACTCTCCCAGGGCAGAGAACACAACAGGCTGTGTGAGCAGATCCCCCTTCACCTCTCCTGGTCAGATTGAGTTCCCTTTTGAAATTCAAGTGGGACCCTGGAGACTGAATTCACCACTGAGAAATGACTCTCAGCCCTCTTCCAGACCACTCCCTTCTACTAGGGGACCCTAAATAGGCACTTGGAAGCTTATTAAGTGCTTCCTACTGCCTGCCTCCCTTAGGGGAGTTGAAATTTTGTTAGTTTTCTGCACAGGACTAATCAATTGCCTGACTCCACCCTCTTCCAGGCCAAGTTTCTCTATCCCAGGGTGGTTTGGAAAATCAGCCTGCCTCAGCAGACTCTCCTCTCACCTCTGCCTGGTGCCACCTCGAGCTGGCTGGTATGCTCCCCAAAGCTCAAAGGGGGTCCAGGGAACCAAACCCACAGAAAGGAAACCCCTCTTTACCCTTCACCAGGACCTTCCCACTCTTGGAGAATGCTCCTCCTCGCTGGGTGGCTGGCAGGAGTCAGGTCTCAGGGCTCACAGCGGCTTTGCCTTGAGAGTGGAGCTTAGCCGTCCCACAGTTTCTAGCCTCAGGGGCAAGAAACCCAGGGTTTTACCTTGAGCAATTTATCTCTTTGCTCAGCCCTGTGGCAGTTTGATATTATTGATGAATTCCAAAAAGAAATAATGGATTAGGTTAGTAAACTGGTCTTTTCCTCTGGGCATACTAGAGTGCATTGGATTCAGAGGTTCTACTTTTACTTGACTAAATAATGATTAAGTCTTTGATTGGGCCACATCAGTAGGATGTTGAGTCCCCACCCTTTGGTGGGTGGGGACTGAGAGAAACTATACTGCAGAGAAGGAAGTTTGGAGTTTTAATGCTGGAGCCTGGGGAAGTAAGCACATGAGGAAGGAGAGAAGGCCCTGGGAAAAGAGACGAGCCATTCACCTGATAGTCTACAGCTGGCCTTGTGGAGAGAAACAAGCCTGAGCCTGAAGAGAAGTAAGCCCCAGGAAGAGAGGAATCCAGGAAGCCTGAACTCTTGGCAGATATTGGCAGCCATCTTACTCCAACACGTGGCAACAAACTTTGGTGAGGGATGTAACTCATGCTTTATGGCCTCATAAATATAAGCTTCTACCCCAAATAAATACCCTTTTATAAATGCCAACAGATTTCTGATAATTTGCATCAGCACCCCTTTGGTTGACTAATTCAAGCTCTCTCCAGATTGATGACCTGAAGCCTCCTGCTCTGTGCGTTCCCAAAACAGCTCACTCAGGTAGGATCTTGCCCACACTCAGCTGTTGTTTTTTGCAAGAGAGATGGTAAATGCACACTTAAACCAATGCCATCTTCTGTTTATTCAACAAAATACTCTTAAACAACCAGGAGAAAAATTAGGAAATATCTTGAGGTGAATGAAAATGAAAATACAACATATCAAAACATATGGGATGTAGCAAAGGCAGTGCTGAGAGGGAAATTGATATCTCTAAATATTTACTTTACAAAAGAATAAAAACTTCCAATCAGAGACCTAACCTTTAAACTGGAAGAACCATAAAAAGAAGTGCAAACTAAACCAAAAACTAGCAGAAGAAATGACATAACAAAGATTAGATGGAGATTAATTCAACAGAAGATAAAAAAGCAATAAAGAGTATCAACAAAACCAAAAGTTGGTTCATTGAAAACATCGATATAATTGAGAAACCTTTAGCTAGACTGACAAAGAAAAAAAAAGATGAATGCAAACAACTATAATCAAAATGAAAAGGAGGGTATTACTAGATACCCCATTAAAATAATAAGGCCTATAATTTGATACTATGAATAATTATACATCATTGAATTAGAAAACATAGACAAAGTGGACAAAATATTAGGAACACATAAACTACCTATATAGACTCAAGAAAAAAATAGAAGATCTCAACAAAACCAGTACTAGTAAATAGTTTGAATCAGTAATCAAAAACCTCATAACAAAGAAAAGCCTAGAACCAGATGGCTTCACAGGGGAATTCTACCAAATATTCCAAAGACACTCAACTGCAATTCTGCTCAAATTCTTCCAAAAAAATTGAAATAGAGTATCACTCCTTAATTCATTCTATAAAGCCAACATCACTCTCATACTAAACTCAGATAAAGATACCACATGAAAGGAAAACTTCAGACCAATATATCTTATGGATATAGATGCAAAAATCCTCAAGAAAATACTAGAAAACTGAATCCAACAGCATATTAAAAGAATCATACACCATGATCAAGAGGGATTTATCCCTGGTATGCAAAGTTGGTTCAACATAAGAAAATTAATTAATGTAATACACCGCATTAACAGAATGAAAGAAAAAAACAACATGATCATCTCAATTAATGCAGAAAAGGCATTTGAAAAAATACAGCATGCTTTCTTGATAAAATCACTGAGAACACTAAGAATAAAAAGAAACATCCTCAATGTGATAAAGCGCATATATGAAAAGCCCACAACTAACATCCTACTTAATCATGATATACTGAAAGCTTTCCCTCTAAGGTCAGGAAAAAAGCAAGGATGCCCATGGTCACCACTGTTATTCACATTGTAATGGAAGTTCTTGCCAGAGTAATTAGACAAGAAAAAGAAATAAAAGGCACCCAAGTTGGAAAAGAACAAGTCAAACTTTCCCTATTTACAGATGATGTGATCCTATATACAGAAAAATTTGAAAATCCACAAAAATCTCCTAGAGCTAATAAATAAATTCAGCAAAGTGGTGGGGTACTAGATCAACACCAAAAATCAATAGTGTTTCTATACACAAGCAATGAACAATTGGAAGAAGAAAAAAATTCCTTTCACTATAACAACTAAAATCTCAAATATCTAGAATAAACCTAACCAAGGATGTAAAGGACTTGTACACAGTAAGCTACAAAACACTGCAAAAAGTATTCAGGGATGACCTAAATAGGTGGAAAGACATTCCATGTTCATGGATCAGAAGACTAAATATTGTTAAGATGTCAATCTTTCCCACAGCAGTTTATAGATGCAATGCAATCCCAATCAAGATTGTTCCAAAAACCTTATTTGCAGAAATAAAAAAGCCAATCATCCAATTTATATGAGGAGAACTTCCAGGGAAGATGCCAGAGTAGGAAGCTATAAGACACACTCCTCCTCCAAAAAACACCTAGTGGACAGATAGAAACTGTCTGAAACAACAGTTCTGGGGCTCCAGATTCCAAGAAAGCATGTACAGCATCCAGAAAAGAGAAGGATGGGAAGACTGAGAAGCTGTGGGGGAAAAAATGAGTGAGTTTCTCTGTAGCAGGAGCTGGTGACCATCCCCCACTCTCAAGAGAAGCAGCCTCAGGTATGGCTTTGGCTGGCTGCTGTAAACAGAGAAGGATATGGAGGCCCTCCTCCCCTGGAATAGGGAGGTATGGCAGAGTGCCAAGCATGGCTTCTGATTGATGACTTTGGAGCAGGTGGTCCTGCCTATGAAACACATTTCTCACCTTCATTGGACATGGTTCACCACAGACTATTTTTTTTAACACTGCCCTCATCAGGAATGGAGCTGGTGGAGGTTGAAAAAGCACCTTGTTAGGGCTGTAGAGAATAGTTTATTAAAGAGTACTATATACTGGGCAAGACAGTAATTCACAGCTTCAGAGAGCTGATCCAAAAAAGGTTTTTTGCATCTTTCCTGACAATCTCCTCAGAGCCCTTTGGAACTGGCCTCGCCCCCTTTTTGAGCCCCTGGCCCTGTTTTGATCAGTTAAAGATGTACAATTCTAATGGTTCAGAATAAGTTGAACCAAGTGTCAAAGAACAGCCTTAACACAAAGCCAATCAACAATAAAACCCTAGGCAAAAGAGAAAATGATCTTCAGAGTAAACTCATCAAGATAATCAGATGCTTGGGTATCAGCAAAAAATTATAAGCCATAATAACACAGGAAGATATGTCCCAGTGAAACAAATAAATAAAAAGTAAGAGGAGACAGAGAATTTGGAAAAACTAATTAAAAATGTTCAAACAATCTCCTAAATCAGTTCAAGAAGATGAAGGAAAATATGGCTAAATGGATAAATGATATTAAAAAGACACTAGGTGAGCATAAAGAAGAATTTTAAAGCTTACAAAATTATAGAACTTATGGGAATGAAAGTCACAATAGAAGGGATTGAAAATACACAAGTGTCATACAGCATCAGATTTGAACAGGCAGAAGAAAGGATCACCAAACTGGGAGGTAAGACATCCAAAATCATACAGCCAGCAGACAGGTAGAGAAAACAATGGAAAAATTGAGCAGAGTCTCAGGGAATTGAATGACAGCATGAAGCAAACAAGTGTATGCACCATGGTGTCCCAAAAGAAGAGAAGGGAAAGGGAGCAGAAATATTTGAGAAAATAGTGGTTGAAAATTTTCCAAATCTCTTATGCAATAAATAAATATCTATATCCAGGAAGTGCAACATACTCCAAAAGAATAAAACCAGCTCAAGACACAAAATAATCAGAAAGTCAAATGCCAAAATGAAAAGAAAATTCTGAAAGCAAAAGAAAAGCAATTCATCACATATAAAGGATGTCTAATAAAACTAAATGCCAATATCTCACAAGAAAGTTTTGAGGCAAGAAGGCAGTGATGATATATTTAAGTTACTGAAAGAGAAAAATCACCAGCCAAGAATTCTTTGTCTAGCAAAATTATCCTTAAAAATGAGGGAGTGTTTAAAATATTCACAGATAAACAGAAACCAAGATAGTTTGTCAACAAGAGCCCAGCCCTACAAGAAATACTAAAGGGAGTTCTGCAGGCTGAAAGGAAAAGATAGGAGAGAGGCTTGGCGGAGAGGATAGAAATGAAGATAATCAGAAAGGATAACTTAAAAAGTAAAAAGAGAAATAGAACTAAGATATGATTTATAAAAGCCAAAGGATAAAATAGTTCAAGTAAGTAATGCCTTTAGAGTAATAACTTTGAATGTTAATAAATTAAACTCCTCAATCAAAAGACACAGATTGGCTCAATGGATAAGAAAAATATGATCTATATATTTACTGTTGACCTGAAACTCACCTCAGAACCAAGAACACAAATAGGTTGAATGTGAAAGGTTGGAAAATAATATTCCATGCAAACCATAGCCAAAAGAGAGCTTGGGTAGCTAAACTAATATCAGACAAAACATACTTTAAATGCAAAACTTTTATAAAAGACAAAGAACATTATATCTTAATAAAAGGGGCAATCCACCAAGAAGAAATAACAATCATAAATATTTATGTACCTAACAAGGGTACCCCAAAATATATGAGGCAAACATTGGCAAAACTGAAGAGATAAATAGTTTTCTGTACAATAATAGTTGGAGACTTCAATACACCACTTTCATCAATACATAGACCATCTAGACAGAATATCAATATGGAAACAGAGAACTTGAATAATATGACAAATGAACCAGCCCTAACAGACATATACAGAATGCAACATGCCAAAACAGCAGGATATATATTGTTGTCAAGTACATATGGATCATTCTCCAGGATAGATCACATATTGGGTCACATAACAGGTCTCAATAAATTTTCAAATATTGAAATTATACAAAATATTTTCTCTGACCATAATGGAATGAGACTGGAAATCAATAACAGAGAGAGAAATGGAAAATTCACAAATATATGAAGGTTAAACAACACACTCTTAAACAGTGAATCAAAGAAAAAATTACAAGAGAAAACACTAAGTGAGATATTTACTGATTTCACATGAAAACAGAACACAACATGACAAAACTTATGAGATGCAGCAAAGGCAATGCAGAGAGTGAAATTTATTGCTCTAAACACCTACATTTAAAAAAAGAAGAAAGAGCTAAAATCAAAGACATAACCGCACTTCTGGAGGAATTAGAAGAACAGCAAACTAATTCCAAAGCAAACAGAAAAAAATGAACTTGAGAACAAAAATTGATAGAGACAATAAATAAAACCAAGGTAGATTCTTTGAGAAGATCAATAAAACTGACAAACTCTTAGCTAGACTGACAAAGAAAAAAAGAGAGACAATGCAAATAAATAAAATAAGAAATGAGAAGGGGGACCACACTAATGATCCCACAAAAATAAAAAGAATAACAAGAGGATACTATGAACAACTATGTGTCAAAAAATTAGAAAATGTAGGTGAAATGGGCAAATTTCTAGAAACACATGAACAACTTACACTGACTAGAAGAAATAGAAGACTTGAAAAGACCAATTAGAAGTAAGGAGATTGAATCAGTCAATAAACAGCTGCCAACAAAAAAGGTTCAGGACCAGATGGCTTCACAGGTGAATTCTGCCTTTCATTCTAAGCAGAATTAATACCAATCCTGCTCAAACTCTTTGAAAGAATTGAAGAGTAGGTGATACTACCTAACCCATTCCATGATGCCAACATCATCCTAATATCTAAGCAAGGTAAAGATACTGCAAGAAAAGAAAATTACATACCAATTTTTCTAATGAAAAAGATGTAAACATCCTCAACAAAATATGTGCATATCAAATCCAACAACAAATCAAAAGAATTATACACCATGATCAAATGGGTTTTATCCCAAGTATGTAAGGGTGGTCTAACACAAGAAATCAAGTAATGTAATGCACCATATTAACAAATCAAAGGGGAAAAACTCATTATCATCTCAACTGATGAAGAAAAAGCATTTTACAAAATACAGGATATTTTCTTGATAAAAACATTTAGAAAGATAGGAAAAGAAGGAGGCTTCCTTAACATGGTTAAGGGCATATATGAAAAACCCACAGCTAACATCATACTCAAAAGTGAAATACTGAAAGCATTCCCTCTAAGATCTGGAACAAGATAATTATGCCTACTGTCACCACTGTTAATGAATATTGTGCTAAAAGTTCTTCCTAGAACAGTTAGGAAAGAAAAAAAAAAAAAACATATAGAAAGCAGCCTAGGATTAGGCAGATAAGGCTCAGCTCTCTCACAAAAACAATGGAGAAAGAGCCAAAAGCTGCCTGAGGGACCTGATTTGGGGATCAGCAGACCAGGACAGTGCTTCACAACTCCAAGGAGAGTGAGGAAAAGAGAGACAAAGAAACCGAAACAACAAACTGTGAGTTACCAAACTACCCAGCCACCAGGAAGGGCTCCCTACCCCACCTCTGAAATAGGCTCATTGCAGCTGACTGAGAGAGAAGCAGACTTCTTCTTCCCTGTCAGCAGGGAACAAGTTACAAGAGAAAAAGGAGGGAGAGTTGGGGGGCTTTTCTTCAGTGAATTCAGCCCACTTCGAATCTCAGCTTTGGCTGGACGAAAACAAAAGAATACGGACAGAGATACACCTCCAAGGAAGGGTGCACCAACCAGCCCCATCTGCTGGCCGGTGGGGAAACTGCATAGAGAAAAACTGCTTTTAGAGCTCTCTTTATCCCACCCCTGGGAGGAAGTCTGCACCCAATTAATGAGTCCCTGGCAAAATTTTGATAACTTAAGCTGAGCAATCTTAAAGACTTAGGATAAGTTGAACCAAATATCAAAGAAGAGCTGTGAAAAAATAATAATAATAAGCAAGAGAGAAAAATTGGCCATCAGAGTAAATTCACACTCTGCAAAAAATTACAAGCCATACTAGGAAAAAGGAAGACATGACTTAGCCAAAGGAACAAACCAAATATCCTGAAGATATTCAGGATTTAAGACAATCAATGATAGTCACACAACTCTCCTAGATCAATTTAAAGAATTGGAAGAAAATATGACTAAGGAGATAAAGTATATTAAGAAGACACTGGTGAGCATAAAGAACAATTTGAAAGTCTTCAAAGAAAAGCAACAGAACTTATGGAAATGAAAAACATGATGGATGAGATCAAAAATTCATTAGAGGCACATAAGAGCAGATTTGAATTGCTTGAAGACAGAATTAGTGATTTTGGAGACAGAACATCTGTACTGGAAAAGACAGGAGAACAAAAAGAGAAGAGAAGAGAAGAGAATGGAAAATACAGAACACAGTTTCAGGGAATTGAATGACAATGTGAAACAGAAAAACATACACCTTATCGGTGTCCCAGAAGAAGAAAATAGAAAAGGGGCAGAAAGAATATTTGAGGAAATAATGACTGAAAACTTCCCAACCCTTATGAAAGGCATAAATATCAATATACAATAAAGACAATGCACCCCAAACAGAATAAACACTAATAGACCTACCCTGAGACACCTACTATTCAGAATGACAAATATCAGAGATAAAGAGATTTTGAAATCAGCAAGAGAAAAGCAAAGTATCACATACTGGAAACTCGATAAGATTAAGTGCAAACCTCTCATCAGAAACCATGGCAGAGAAAAGAAAATGGTATGATGTATTTAAGGTACTGAAAGAGAAAAACTGCCAGCCAAGAATTCTGTATACAGAAAAGCTGTCCTTCAAAAATAAAGGGGAGGTCAAAGTCTTCATAGACAAACAAAAACTGATAGACTGTTATCAAAAAATATATAGAATTACCAGAGATACTAAAGGGATTGCAGCAGCCTGAAAGGAAAAAACAAGGGTGAGAGACTTGGAGAAGAGTGCAGAAATATAGAGTATTAGAAAGGATAAATTAAAGGGTAAAAAGAAGGGCTATGGTATGATATGACAAAAGAAAGCCAAAGTCAAATTTATTTGGAAGGGTAAGGGGTCCTGAATAGCCAAATGTCTTTAAAAAGAAGAAGAAGTTGGAGGACTTCAAAGCATATTACTTAGCTATAGTGGTAAAAAACAAACAAAAAAAAAACAAAAAAAACATGGTACTGGCATAAGGACAGACAGATTGATCAATGGACCCAAAATGAGAACTCAGAATTTGACCCTCACATTTCCAGCCAAGTGATTTTTGACAAGGCTGATAAGCACACCCAGCTGTGCCAGAACAGTCTATTCAACAAATGGTGTCGAGAGAACTGGATAACCATATTCAAAAGAAAGAAAGAAGACTCCTATCTCACACCTTATACAAAAATTAACTCAAAATGGATCGAGGACTTAAATATAAAAATAACAACCATAAAACTCCTAGAAGAAAATGTAAGAAAACATCTTCAAGATCTTGTGGTAAGTGGTAGTTTCTTAAACTTTATGCCCAAAGCATGAGCAACAAAAGAAAAAATAGATAAATGGGACCTCCTCAAAATTCAACACTTTTGCAACTCAAAGGACTTTGTCAAAAGGGTGAAAAGGCAGCAAACTCTATGGGAGAAAATATTTGGCAATCACATGTCTGATAAGGGTTTAATATCCATGATATATAAAGAGATCATACAACTCAACAATAAAAAGACAAATTACCCGATTTAAAAATGGGCAAAAGAAAAGACAACTGTCCAAAGAAGAAATACAAATGGCAAAGAAACACATGAAAAATCTTCAACATCACAAGCAATTAAGGAAATGCAAATCAAAACTACAATGAGATACCATTTCATACCTATTAGAATGGTCGCTATTAAAAAGTCGGAAAACTGTAAATGTTGGAGAGGAAATGGTGGGAATGTAGAGTGGTACAGCCATTGTGGAGGACAATTTGGCAGTTCCTAAGGAAGTTGAATATAGACTTGCCATGGACCCAGCAATATCATTGCTAGGTATATACCCAGAAGAACTGAGAGCAGTGACATGAATAGATATCTGCATACCAATGTTCATAGCAGCATTATTCATGAGAGCCAAAAGTTGGAAACAATCCAGGTGTCCATCAACTGATGAATGGATAAACAAATTGTGGAGTATACACACGATGGAATATTATGTAGCGAGAAGAAGAAATAAAGTCATGAAACATATGACAACATGGATGAACCTGGAGGACATTATGTTGAGTGAAGCAAGCTAAACACAAAATGACAAATACTGTATGATTTTCTTTTATAAACTAAATATGCCATGTGAAACATAAATATATTATGTGAAATATGAATGAGTAGAATTGCATATATAAGATCGTTTTTCTTTGAAGCTGAACAAATGTAAGTTAATACTATAAAATGTAAATATCAGACAAAAAAACATTATACTAAGTAAAGGAGACAAGACACAGAGTACTACATGTTGTATGATTCTGTTTATATAAAATGTAAATATAAACCAATTTATAAAGATGAAATTAGATTAGTAGTTATATGGGTCTGAGGAAGGAATGCTAAGGGGTGTGGAGTCTTTCTTTTTGGAGTAATGAAGTTGTTCTAAAATTTTGGAGATGGTGAATGTGCAATATTGTGATTATACTAAAAGCCATTGATTATTTTGGATAGAACAGACAGAAGCAGCAGCTATGTTCAGTGGAGGAAGCATAGAGAGATTGAGAGGTGAGGAATTTTCTTGTTTGTCTGTTTTTTTGTTTATTATTATTGAAATAATGAAAATACTCTAATAATGATTGAAGTGATGAATGCACAACTATGTGATTATACCAAATACCACTGATTGTACTTTTTGGATGAATTGTATGCTTTATTAATATGTATCAATAAAATTTATTTGTTTTAAAAATCATATAAATAGAAAAGAAAGAAGTAAAACTGTCACTATTTACAGAAGACATTATCAATTACATAGAGAAGTACCATAAAATCTACAACTAAGCAACTAGAGCTAATAAATAATTTCAGCTAAGTGACCAGATACAAGATCTACATACAAATATCAGTAGTGTTCCTATACACTAGTAATGAGCAATCTGAGGAGGAAATCAAGAAAAAATTCCTTTACAATAGCAACTAAAAGAATCAAATATCTAGAAATAAATTTAACCAAGAATGTAAGAGACCTGAACACAGAAAACTACAAAACATTGCTTAAAGAAAGGAAAAAAGATCTATATAAATTGAAAGGCATTGCATGTTCATGGATTGGAAGACTAAATATCATTAAGAAGTCAATTCTACCCAAATTGATTTACAGATCTCAATCAAAATTACAAAATCTTATATGCAGAATTGGAAAAGCCAATTATCAAGTTTATTTGGAAGATTAAGGGGCCCCAAATTGCCAAAGACATCTTGAAAAATAAGAACAAGGTTAGAGGACCCACACTTCCTGACAGGAAAGCATATTACAAAGCTATAGTAGTCAAAATAGCATGGTAGGAGAATAAAGATCGATATACTGACCAATGGAACTGAATTAAGAATTCAGAAAAGACCTTCACATCATTGGCCAATTGATATTTGACAATACTGCCAAATCCATCCAACTGGAACAGAATAGTTTCTTCAACAAATGGTGCTGGGATAACTGGATTTCCATATCCAAAAGAATGAAAGTGGGGGCCTACCTCACACCTTATACAAAAATTAACTCAAAATGGATGAGAGACCTAAATATAGGAACCAGGCACATAAAACTCCTAGAAGAAACTGTAAGGAAGCATTTTCAAGATCTTGTGGTAGGCAAGGGTTTCATGAACATAACCAAAAGCACAAAATGAAAGGAAAAAATAGATAAATGGGACCTCTTCAAAATTAAAAACTCAATGCTTCAAAAAAAAAAAAAAAAAAAAAAAAAAAAAAAAAAAAAAAAAAAGAAGAAGAAGAAGAAGAAAAGAAAAATAAATAAATAAAACAACTCTGTGCTTCAAAGGACTTTGTACAAAAAATGATAAGGCCATCCATGCAATGGGAGAAAATATTTGAGAATCACTTACAAGAAAGGGTTTAATACCCAGAATATATAAAGAAATCCTAAAACTCAACAATAAAAAAATGAGCAAAGTTGTTGGAAGCAATATCAACAGACAGAAAATGAGTGGTGGTCTAGTAATGAACAACCTAAAGTGGAAATCAAGAAAATAATTGCATTTGAAATAGCAATTAAAGAATATAAGATCTAGGATAAATTTAACCAAGATTAAGTATTTTACATGTAAACTACAAAACATTGCTGAAAGAAATGAAAAAAGAATTTAATGAATGGAAGGATATTCCTTATTCTTGATTTTGAAAACTAAACATTGTGAAGAGTCAATACTACCTAAAACTATTGACAGATTCTATACAATCCCTATCAAATTTCTTATCCTCAATACCATATGCAATTTCAAGGAGTCCAAAAGCCAAATAAATCTTGGAAAAGAAAACAATGTTGCAGATTTCTACAGAGCTATTGTTATCACAACAGTGTGGTACCGGCATAAAGTTAAACATACATCTATGGAATCAAATTGATAGTCCATAAATGAGCCCACACATCTTTACTCCGAAGATTTTCAACTAGAGTGCCATATTCAAAATGAGGAAAGAAAAGTCTCTTCAACAAATGGTGCTGAGAAAACTGGATATCTTCATGCAAAAGAATGAAGTTAGAACCCTACCACTGACCATATACAAAAATTAATTAAGAATGGATGAATTTAAGAATTAAATGCAAAAAAAAGTAAAATGCTTTCAAGAAAACATGATCTTTTACATGGCAATGATTTTTTTAGATATGACTCCAAAACACAAGCAGCAATAGAAAATATGGCTAAAATGGACTTGATCAAAATTTAAAAGTTTATGACTGACAGAACATATATGGGAATTGGAAAGACAATCAACAAAATGGGATACAACTTTTGCAAACCATATATCTGAAAAAGATTTAAAATACAAATGTATAAAAAAAAACTGGTAAAAATCAACAACAACAAAAAAGGAAATTAATTTAGAAATGGGTAAAGAGCTCTAATAGCTTTTCTCCAAAGAATTTATACAAATGGCCAATAAGTACATGAAGTTGTACTTTACATCATCAGTCATCAAGGAAATGAATATGAAAACAACAATGCAATACCATTTCACACCCATAAGGATGGCCATTACTTTTTAAATGGAGAAAAATGTGGAGAAAATGGAGCCCTTTTAAATTATTGGCGGGATTTCAAAGTAATAAAGCACACAGGAAAACATTTTGGCTGTTCATCAATAACTTAAACATAGGGAAGCGAGTGTGGCTCAATGGATAGAGCTCCCGTTTACCATATGGGAGGCCCCGGGTTCGCTTCCCGGGCCCTCCTTGTGAGAGCAGGCCAGCCCGCGCGGTGCGGTGGGCTGATGCAGCAGGACCTCACAGCAAGGGGGAGATAAGCAGACACAGAAGAAACACACAGCGAATGGACACAGTAAAAACACAAGCAGCAAGGGGGGCATAAATAAATAAAATAAATAAATCTTAAAAAAAAAAAATAAACATAAACTGAACACATGATTCAGCAATTAGACTTCTAGACAAAATACTCAAAAAATTGAGTGCAGGGACTCAAGCAGATACTTGTAAACCAGTGTACTGCAATGTTATTCACAATTATTAAAAGGTAGAATCAACAAAAGTTTCATTGATAGATGAAGGGATGTAGATAACAATGGTTTGTTAGTCAGTCAGAAAAAGGAATGAAGTTCTAGCAGATGTTACAAAAAGGTTGAACCTTGATAGCATTGTGTTGAGTGAAATATGCCAGGCTACTTTTATATAATCCACTTAAAAGATTTATCTAAAATAAGAAAATGAATAGTGACAGAAAGTGGAAATGAGCCATTGTTTCAAAAGTTCAGAGTTTCCCTTTCAGATCATTAAAAAAATCTTGGGAATGAATAATTGTGATAATAGCATGACATTGTGAGTGTAATTTATGCCACTAAAGAGCACACTTAAAAATGGTCACAATTGGCCTCTCTCTAAGCCAAACTCAGCATATAAATGTATTACCTTCCCCCCAGCATGGGACATGACTCCCGGGGATGAGCCTCCCTGGCATGGAGGGGTTACAACCAAGCACCAGTTGGTGATGCAACTGGAAAAAGAACTTGAATAAAAGGGGGAAAGGGTAAAGACAAATGAGTTTATACAGCTAAGAGACTTCATAGTGAGTCAGGAGGTCATCAGAGAGGTAATGCTTATGCACATCTCAGCAGGATCTCATAGACTGCCAAAGTAGATACTACCCAAAACAGTGGGGCTCCTGAGGACTCTGGAGACACCCAGGTCCTATGGTCTTGGCAAATAGGTCTGGAGTTTGGTGCCTTGCCAATGGGTCCTACTTTGGAGTTTGTGCTCCTGAGTGTGACAGAGTTGGACTCAGTTGTGACTTCTCTACACATGCCTCTTCTGTCCCTTCTATTTGAACCTATAGTTGGTGCTGGAGTTGGTAGGTATACATCCAAGAGACTTGAATCTCTGGGCTGTCCATGTGCCAGCTGGGCCCTGAGCCTCAGCAGAGTTGAACACCTACTCTCCAGTTCACTGGACTCACCCAGGACACCTAACAAAGAGGTGAGGATGGACAACCACCACACCAAGGAACTGAGAGAGTCTACAACTTCAAATAAGAGAGTCCCATCCATCAGCCATATGAGATCGAAGTCCCTCTCAATTAGAGGTGGAGTGGGTAACACCATCCAGAATCCTCAGGATTGGGGAATGAACTATAGACTAGAGTGGACTTACTGGTATTCTACTATAGACTTATTGTGGTTCTAGCAATGGAAGAAATTATATCATTGATATGTAGACAGTGGCCACTGGTGGCGCTAAAGTCAGGGAGAGGGAGAAAGAGGTATAATATGGGGGCATTTTCAGGACTTGGAATTGTCCTGAAGAACATTACAATGACAGATACGGGCCATTACATATCTTGCCATAACCTACAAAATTGTGCAAGAGAGAGTGTAAACTACAATGTAAACTATAATCCATGCTTAGTGGCAATGCTCCAAAATGTGTTCATCAATTGCAATGAATGTACCATACTAATGAAAGAAATTGTTAATGTGGGGGAAAGTGGAAGGTCTGGGGAGTGGGGCATATGGGAATCCGTTATATTTTTTTATGTAACATTTTATGTAATCTAAGTAACTTTTAAAAATAAATAAAAAATACATTTTTAAAAATGGTCACAATGTAAAATTCTGTTTTATGTATAGGTTAACAGAATTCAAAATCAGAGCTGGATAATTCTTTTTCACTGATACAATTTCAAACACCAAAGTCTTTAATACTCTCAGGTTTCAGATACAAAGTTTCTCATAGAGAAACAGCTTAGACACTTAACAAAGAAATTGTTATAATATTTTGTAACAACAGGGTGTCCTGTAAGAAATGTGATTTCTTACTGACCTTGCAACAGGATTTATCTTTGCCTTATATTCCAGCATGATGAACTGAAAGGAAGAGATCACAGCCTGAGCTAAGTTTTCATTTCTCCCAAAGATTGGTAGGTAGCAGACTTGAAGTCAGTCTCATTCCCCTATTTTTTTTTTTTTGCCAAGGATGCTTTAACAATTAGGGGATGATTTATGAGTGCAAAGAACTATCGTGCCAAGAATGACAACATGATCCTGACACATAAAATGGGAGTCTCAAATCAGATTCACATGAAACTTGTAGCAATATTCAATCTCTATCCACATTCTATCTAGTTTCAACACAACATGGAGAGGTAAATGAAAGCCTATTTCACTTCTAGCATCCCACGGAGATTAACATGGTTCTGCTCCATAATCCTAAGTGTTCTGTTTTTCATCTACAGAGACATACCAAAGGCTCCAAACAGCACTTCTCTGTATTTCCCAGGGTCACATCAAACACCATTGGTTATGATGGATAAAATGGCCCAAGTGGCAGAGCAGTTTGCATGTCAGCATAGATTTGTTGCAAAGCCTTTTCTTCCTCTGGGCCCCACTCAAAACTAGGAGTTTTGGGTCATATGGAAAATTGCCTGGAATCAAACTCAAATGATGAATATGTTACCTCAAACTTTGAAAGAGGCATACCAGGTACAGTGCCTCTCTTTTGTCTTTAGGAGGGCTAGATGCAACCACTTATCCTTCATCTTAGAAGGGTTAACTCAACAGGACCCACACCACTGGGCCTTAGGAATTTCACTGAGGCAAAAAGGACCACGAACTTTTGTTTAATTTATTTTGAACCCATTGACACACAAATGTGTTACCAATATGACTAGAGTAGATCTAATTATTACTCATTAGATAAAATCAGCATAATATCATCAGTGAAAGGAACAGCATGACATCTTGTGGAACAAAGAGACAATGAGGAAAACTGAAAATAATTATGATATAGAGCTAGAGGTTTTATACCACTAGGTTTGCGGAGTAATGACATATATCTGACCTTGTCCACCAGAAACCATCAGGTTCTGTGATGTCTGATCACAGAGTCTGAGATAAAAAGCATTTGTCAGATCAATAGCTGCATACAAGGTACTTGGGAATGAGTTAATTAGCTTAATCAATGAAAACATCTGGAAGGGTGCTGCAATTGCAGTTACCACTTGATAAATCTCATGATAACTCACAGGCATTATCCAAGAACCATCAGATGTCTGCACAGGGAAGAAAGGTGAATTGAAATGGAATGTGGTGGAAATCTTTATCCAAATATTCCACAAGTCCTCTTTCTGGTCACATAATTCTCTGTAATGCCTCCAGGGATTTAGTTTTGCTATTCTTTACTGTTTTAATAGGAAGAGGCAGTTCTCATGGTTTCACAAGGCCTTTCCTATCATAATGTCACCCTGATCTACAAGTCATGGGGGAATAGGGAGATTCTGACAGGTGGACTTTAATCAGATCTATAAAATTTCATCAGAGCAACACCTAGATTACAATCTGATAACCGAGGAATACATGCAAACCAAGTTTATGCATAAAACTGATCGTCACTGGTACCAACACATTTATATTTATAAAATTGTTTTGTTTACCATGTTCTTAACTGTTCAATGGAATGTCTGTGATTACTGCAACTTCCAGAAGATCACTCATGACCATGCTTATTTTTTTATCTTCTATTTCAAAAAGAAGAAACAATATACAATTTAATTGCTGCTTATGATTATTATTTATTTGAAAGCTGATACACTTGTTGAGAATGGAAGAGATGTTGAGGGCATGGTAGGCAATTAGTTGAAATGAAAAGAGGGCACATTTTGGTCTCACTGGAGATATTGCTAATCATCCAGTCTGGGGGTGTTGCTGTTTCCATCCAAATACCTTGAATAAATAAAATTTAAGAACCATTTATAGACATCTGCAAAATAAAAATCATATTGTAAGAAGATGCCAAGAAAAGTTCAGAATGCTGTTTCCTTAGCATCTACAAGGGGAGTAACAAGTGTCAAATGGCACTGATTCACTGGAATCAAATGGAACTAAGGTTAGGTTCCTAGAATTGAGATGAGAGGAAAGATCTTCTTTAATCTAATTCTGCCCAAAAATTTAAGGATATAACACTGGATAAGTACATAGGCAAGGCAAAATCTGTAGAATGAACAGGCATGAAACAAGGATGCATTTTTACACAGTATGACAGAAAGCAATCCACCCTCCTTTTGAGAAGGGAAAAGAGACCAACTTCTCATCATGGCTACTCAGTACAGCTTCATGTCCCAGGTGACAAGCAACAGTACAGACACTGATGTAATATAAAGCAATGTTAGGAAAAGGCACAATGGAACTAAAATTACATGCATTCAAGCCAAGCCCCTTATTTTACATCCCATGAGTTGAAAGAAAAGTTTCTCTTATTTATTAACTTATCTTTAAATTTTCCACTTTGTAGAGGAGCTGTAGGTTTAAAATTATATTTTATATGCAGAATTTATGACAAAATCCTAAAACATATTTGACTTAATAAATTTTGAAATGATGGATATAAATGTTAAAGTTGAGAGAAAAATAAACAAGGATTAGAAAGACTCTACTGACACTCCACAAATTTCAAAATAACCAGAAATACCCTTCAAAACCCTTAAACAATCTCCCTTAAGAGGACAAGGAAGCTGCAATATGAACCTATGTTCCTTTATATAAGCCTTTCCAAAGGAGAAGAGAAATTTGCTGCTTGATGCAAACCAACTCACTTACCTTTACAGGTGGTTGCCTTGTTTATGGTCTTTCCAAAGACTTTACTGCTAAAGATGAACTATCCCTTATTACATGCCAATATGTACAGATCCATGCTTCCCCCCACAGCAAAATATTCTACAGTCATCGAGATAACCTAAGGATTCTAGGAGGTTCAGGGAGATCTTACAAAATGTAAGGGTCCTGGTGGTAGCCGTGGTGGTAGATATTCTCTGCAGGGGCAACTAAAATAGGGAGAAAAATACCCAGTGAGTCATTGACTCTTTCTCAAGCAACAAATTTGTCCCACCCATGCCTGGGCCTGCTGTATTCCTCAGTCTGAATTCATCTCTGCAAAGCTGTCATCAATTCTATCATACCTTCACCCTGGCCTTGCCATGTCCTCTTTTCTCAATATCTCAAGAATGAGCACAGAAGTCCCAATCAACTTGTTTTTCACAATCTCAGGGACTACTATCCAGAGGCAAATAGAGCATATCTAGCAACCTGATAAATTGGCATCCTCCCCAGAATAACTATGCTGGAATAGTTTCCACTGCAACATGTATAAGTGTTTAGTGAGAGAATCTATTGGAGAAAAGAAAAAAATTAAGCATATCAATATTAAGAATAAGGTATATCTCAGATTAGATTAATAGTATCTCCTTTCAACAACTAACAAGGAGATGATGATGGACAACGACCATCCCAAGGAACCGAGAGAGTCTACAACTGCAAGCAAGAGAGTCCCATCCATCTGTCCCATGGGATCAAAGACTCCTCTCAATTAGAGGTGGAGTGGGTAACACCATCCCAGAATCCTCAGGATTGGGGAATGAACTATGGACTAAAGTGGACTTACTGGTATTCTACTATAGACTTATTGTGTTTCTAGCAATGGAAGAAACTATATCATTCATGTGGAGGCAGTGGCCACTAGACGTTCTGAGGGCAGGGAGAGGGAAATACAGATGAAATATGGGGACATTTTGGGGACTTGGGAATTTTCCTGAAGAACATTACAATGACAGATACAGGCCATTACATATCTTGCCATAACCTACAAAATTGTGCAGAAGAGAGTGTAAACTACAATGTAAACTATAATCCATGCTTAGTAGCAATGCTTTAAAATGTTTTCATCAATTGTAACGAATGTACCACACTAATGAAAGATGTTGTTAATGTGGGAAAATGTGGAAGGTGTAGGAAGTGGGGCATATGGGAATTCCCTATATTTGTATGCAACATTTATGTAATCTAAATACCTTTTTAAAAAATATATTTTAAAAAAAACAGTATCTCCTTTTATTGTGATCAAATCTCTTCCCTAAGGTCCTGCCTAGAAGAGGGCCACATTTGTCTCACCATTGTGTTGACTGAGACTCTGCTCTACAGGTATATTTATGAGATACACATTATGGGAGGCAGAATAGGATAATTTGATACTATCCTTGCAATAATAAAAATAATCACAGTGTCTCTGTCACACTTCCAATGGTCAAAGGGCACTTGGCATAAGATGTGGGAAATCTCTGTCCTCATACCTCACAAGAGAGGTGCTAATAAACAGCAAGAGTCACATCAACTCTCAATACTTGGATAACTCCACTTCCATACCCACACTCGAGCAATTCTTCTCAGGCCTCATTCAGGTGAGAGAATATATTTAAAACTGGACCCCAAATGGCAGGTAACACTAATGAAACAGTGTGTGAGTTCTGCCTGGAGTCAGAGAAATTATGTCCTAGGACAAAATTCCCAAGCTATAGAGGATCACAGAAGAGATCGTCATAATTTCTTCATGAGCAACACATGCACATACACACACATACACACACATACACACACTCACATGCAAGGGACAAGACACTTTCAAAGTAGGAAAGAATGAAGAGGATCTTTGATCCACCAACTTTGTTTTTATATTACAGAATAAAAAACATCAGCCTAAAAATAAGGCATGAATACAATTACAAGGAACAAAATAAAGGATCCTGATTCTTTGTGATGCTCTATCCCACATCCCACCTCCTATGTGATCCTAAAGCTCATTTAATTTTTCACAAGTGTATGTCACCTTCAGGCATTACATCCTCTTCCTCCATTCTGAGACCTACAAGCCTCAGTCCACACAATGACTACCTTTTAATCTCTCCAAATTATGGTTAGAAAAAGGCAGTAAGGGCAAAATTCTCATACCACCTTATCTTGTCACATTCTCCATTTCTATGGCTGTGAAGGAATGAATGAATAGTTCACTATTAATACAAATCCATTTCAGAGCCTACATATTCTATAATAATATTTAAAGAAATAAACTGTGTGTCTGCTTAAAACAAACTTTAAAATCAGGATGACAGATTTCCACATTTTTTCCTGGAGATCCCTGATGACTTGGAAATTTGTTATTGTGGCTGACACTTTGACAAGAGGCTGGGATTGGGAAACAGTCAATCCAAGAAGGACGTGGAGTACAAGTGCACTCACCAGTAGTAGATGGAGCAACTTCTGTATTCTCTGGGAGAATAAGAACATGAAGTAAGACTTGTGATAAAGATCAGGGAGAAGAAACTACAGAGAAGCAGGCATGCAAAATTGAAGACCTCCTAGCCTGGGGTTCACAAGTTGAGGGAAAACAAATTCAGAGATAATTTATAACCCACATATCCATTAAATAACCTGATATGATTTCATTTTTCCTTTCCTAAAAAATAACCCTGATTATATTCCAAATCAGGGTTATATATTACCATGGTATGCACTGTCTATCAGTGAGCATAGAGTAGAGAAAGGATCTGACTGAAACAGGAAAACGTAAGCGTGGAATCAACTCCACTTTAAATGGTCAATTAAATAAATGGAGACCTTGGGAATGGACCTGGCACCTAGAAGTGTCAGCATTCTGCCTACACATCCATGGTCCACACAGATGGTTAGTAGGAATACTGAGGTATTTTTCCCCACCAACTTAATTTCAGGTAAGAGTCTTTACTTATGACCAAAGACCAGGATGGTGGAAACTCCAACCAGTACCAGCTGTGCCAAGAGCTTCATTGTGGTGAAAGGCAGAGCAGGAGAACAAGCAGGAAATCTTAGACCCCAGGTGGAGGTTAGATGCTAACTCCAACCTCCCAAATAGAGTCACTATATAGGCAGAGAGCACCAATCATGAGCTGCCAGATCAGATTCCAAGTTTGTTAATACCAGGATCAGGTGGAGTTCAGAGGAGCAGCTAGAGAATCAACAGCTCAACCAGAGGCTCTTTGAAAAGGTCATGAACATTAATCCCTTGATTTTGAGACAAGTTTCAATTTAAGAATGTTCATAAAGAGATATTTTGCAGGCAACACTGTCTCTTTCAGGATTCTTCTTACCTTTATGGGGTAGAGCAGCACTTTAAATTCTGACAAGCTTGGATGCCTCATATCCAGCCTGACTGATTTACTCATACTTGCAGTGCTCCTTTCATAGACATCAGAATTTTTCAGCTGCAAGTTTGCTTAGTCATATTTCAGCTCAAAAGGAAATAATCAGAGCAGAAAAAATCTAATCTTGGAAGTATCATCTTTTAGTCATACTATGCATTCCTCAAGCAACTGCCTCCTCCCTGGGCATGTAGTTGAGGATAATTGACAGTTCTGTACAAAGTGAGTCCAACAATGATCTCAAACCCAAATCTATCCCCTCAGTATTAAAAAAAGAAAAGAAAAAAAAAACTTTTCTGTAAAGATTCACAGTCAAGAAGGAGGCTGAAATAATATTATTAATTCCCATACATTCCAGGAATGAGTTCATCATTGTATATATATATAGTGAGAGAGAGAGAGTGTGTGTTATCATGTTTCATGCACATAGCTTGGCATTAGAGAAGGAGCAATGAACATAATACACAAAAATCCCAAGTCAGGAATCCTATTCAGGAACTCATACCCTAGGGGAAAAAATCTTATATCACAATGTATTGCATTTGAGGCAGCAGATAAAACCTAAAGAGAAAAATTATACAGGAAAAGCATAAAGATTGTTGTTAGAGAAGGAGTATGCAGATAGGTGTTTAGGTAATTTGGCCAAAGGAGGCCTTATTGAGAAGGAGACATTTGAACAACGCTTTGATGGAGATAAGGACTCAATCATGTGGTATATTTAGGAATTATATTCCATGTAGAAGAAAAAGTAGGTCCTAACACATCCCAATGTTTCATCATGCTAATACCACTGTAATAAGTGAGTAAAGCCCCAGAGAGCACTAATTTATGGCAATCAACTTCTAAGTTGGAAACATGCCAAAGTGGTTATTAAGTAAAAACAACAAACTCATAAATATGACTCGTGGTCCCTGACAAGGGGCCTGGATTAGTTTGACAAAGGACTGCCAATGCAAAGTACCAGAAATCTGTTGCCTTTTATAATGAGTATTTATTTGGGGTAAAAGCTTATAGCTACAAGGCCGTAAAAAGTCCAACTCCAGTTGCTTTCTCACCAAAGTCAATTGCCACATGTTGAAGCAAGATGGTCAACCATTTCTGGTTGTTCTCTGCCCTCCCCTCTGGGCTTCCTCTTTCTCTTGAAGCTTCAAGCTGAAGTGATCCTGTAGTCCTCTCTCTTCTGACATATGGCTTGTTTCGTTTCAGGCCTCCTATATCAGTCTCAACTGTTCTGCTCTCTTTCCAAGGTTAGCTATAAATTATCAGGCCAATGGCTCATCTCACCGGGGCTTCAGCTGTTTGAGCCTTCTCCTTTCTGTCACATGGCAGGATCAAAAATCACATGCGATGGGTATATCCATACTGCTGTCAAAGGATTGTGGTTGAGATATAAAATGCAGAGCTGATAAACAAATTGAGCCAAGTTGAAGCATACAGGTTTAACCTACAAACATCAGATGTGTTTCAACCTATGAGCAATGAAAACAGGTCATAAATTTAAGTTTTTAATTGAAGAAGTAGCTTGGTATTCTACTCAGTGAGAGTAAGCTTGATTTAAAAAAAAAAAAGTTGTTAAAAGGTTATTAAATATTTCAGAAGTACTTCAGTGACTTTATCATTTAAATGGAAATGTGTCCACATCATTTAGATCATTCTGGAAAACAATTCGGTAATATATTTCAAGTACCTTGAGTGTATTTACTCCCTTTCCTCATTAATTGCACTCTTAGGAGTTTATCCTATCGTAGGAATCTACCTAGGGGAAGATCTGAAATTTGATCAAAGATTTTTGCATAAAGATATTCACTGTAATACTACATATCACTTTAAAAAGTAGGATACCACCCAATATTCAAATATGGATATAGCATAATTTATGGTATATGCATTTGATATATTTTATGCAACTAGTTAACATATTTTAAATATTTAAAATTATGTAAATGAAAAATAATTCTCTTAATGTATTGATAATTTTTTAAACTGGACACAAAACTATATATATAGTATTATATCAACTATGTAAATAAATACATGGACTAAATAAAAAAGACTGGAAGAAAAGAAGACAAAAACAATAATAATCATTATCTCTAGGATGAAAATGATTGTTGTTATTTTCATCTTTATACCTTCTGTATTTTTCACTTTTTCTAAAATATGCCTATATTAATTAAATAATCAGAAAATCAATAAAATTTACTTTTTAAATGGGTATAGCAATTGTATTTTAAAAGTAAAGACATTTATTGACATTGATTTTTTAGTAAATGAACCATGTAAAAATGTGGTTGAATTATGCCAAAATTCTTTACAGAAAATTATATATATAATTTCTTTTTCTTATTTGCATAAATAGCTTCCCTTATACAGAAAATCACAGCCAGAAATTGTGATCAATTAAAATTGTGTAAATTTTTTTAAATGTATGTGAATGCAAAAAAAAAATTCAGGAAACTCTTTTCTGCTCAGGTTTAAAATTAAATTTAATTAAAAATTTATTTATTGAGTAAAAATTTTAAAATATTCTTTTTCTTTATCATGAAAGTAAAATGACAAACTACACAATAGAGAAAATATTTGGAAACCACATATTCAATAAAGGTTTAACATCCTGAATATATAAAGAAATCCTTGAACTTAACAACAAAAAGACAAAAAATCCAATCCAAAAATGGACAAAGGATCTGAATAGACATTTCTCCAAAGAAGCTATGCAAATGGCCAAAAAGCACAGGAAAACACGCTTGACATCATTAGCCATCAGGGAAATGCCATTCAAAACCACTATGAAATACCATTTCACACCCATTAAAATGGCTGCTATTTTTAAAAATGGAAATAAATGTGAGAGAGGGTGTGGAGAAATAAGAACACTCATTCATTGCTCGTAGCAATGTAAAACAGTGCAGTTACTGTGGAAGACAGTTTGAAGCTTCCTCAGAAAGCTAAGTATACAACAACCATATGACCCAGCAATCTGACTACTCTGTATATACCCCTAAGAATTGAAAACAGTGATTCGAGCAGTGATTCGAACAGATATTTGCACACAGATGAGCCTAATGGCATTATTCACAATTGCTAAAAGATGGAAGCAACCCAAGTGTCCAGCAACTGATTAATGGATAGATAAAATATGGTATATACATACAAGGTCATATTATTCAGCAGTAAAGAGGAATAGAATCCTGATAAATGCCACGACATGGGTGAAACTTGAAGATATCATGTTGAGTGAAATAAGCCTGACACAAAAGGACTTATATTGTATGAACTTACTGATTTGAAACAATTAGAAAAGGAAAACTCATAGAGTCAGAATCCTGAATATGGGATACCAGGGGACAGGGTAGGGATAGGAAATAGGAAGTTAAGACTTAAAAATATACACAGTTTCCATTTGGAATGATGAAAATATTTTGGAGATGGGTAGGGTGATGGTAGCACAGCATTGTGAATGCACTTAACATATTGAAATATATATCTAAGTGTGATTAAAAAGTGAAATGTTGTATATATGGTGACAGAATAAAAAATTTTTAAATCCATGGAACTATACTAAAAAACAGTGAATCTTAAGTTGCACCATGGACTTTCACTAATAGTACAATATTAAAATATGCTATCATCAATTGCTGCAAATGTTCCACAACAACCAATGATGTTGTTGAGGGGCCAGTGTATTGGAATCTTGTATTTTATGCATAATTGTTCTGTAAACCCATGCCTTCTATAATAAAGGGGAAAAAATCAAAGGGAAGCTCATGACCTATGCACTTTCCTCCATTATGTGCAGCCAGCTTGTAGTCCCTGGTCTTTAACCCACATTTACCTACTGTAGTGCCTGTATGTTGATGCCAGCCCTTCTGGCAGCAACCTGAAGGACTGAGCCAGGGCAATTATCTCTGACTCAACTTCTAGGACTTACCCTGCAGGTCAAATAGAAGGAGACTGAGGAAAAGTATTAATGACTTTAAGACATGTACTAGAAGACCAGGGGTGTGGAAAATCTATTTCAATGGTATCCAATGGACCATTCAAATCCTTTTCATGGGGAGAAATCATATGCCACCCCCCTCATGTCCATGACATAACAGGAAAGAGAGAGGACATGACACTCTAGATTCAGAGTTTTGCTCTTGGTATGAGGACTATCTCAGAAGGAGAGCACTAGTCAACACAGAGCCAATTTACAAAGAGTTTGAAGAACATTATTGCTTAACATTGTTTGTTTTTGTTAGCTCCTGGCACTCAAGGAAATCACTGTCATGTCATTAGCTAGATACAGTCTTAAGAAACAGACAGCACAGGAAAAGAATTCCCAGTTAACATATTAAAACAAAAATATATACTTTGAAGAAAAAAAATTTTTTTAAGTAAGACACTAGGGAAATAAATGGAAGAAAATGTCACTGTACATACAGGACAACAGTCTTACAGTGATGAAAGGCAAAATGTAAAAAAAAAAAAAAGTTTTTTCTTCAAATATTTTTTCATTATTTTTTAATATTCCAAAATTTTTTAAAACATTATTCTATTTTTACTTTTTATTAATTTTTTCTGTATTTTGCTTCTTATATATAAAACTATCATTACTATTTCATTTTCTTATTAATTGTATGTGGCTATTTATTGGCTTCATTTTTGAAGAAGTTTTAGAACACAGAAGGGTCACAACTGTGACGGGAGGATCACTGGTGCAGGGAGTCAGTGAGGGGGGATACATGGGAGGAAGTTCACCTGGGTATACATATAAGGCATATAAATGTGTTCAAATGTTCATGGGGCACTGTCACGGTGGGTGGAGATTCACACAATAATCAAACAATATCAAATTTCCATCCAGGGGACCTCTGCCACATTCTCTAATGGAACAACAAGAATGCCCCAAGTACAGGGACAATGACTTGAGAAGGAGGATGGTCCTTTGAAGGACCCTTGATATTGATGCCTATGCTTATGAGCCTTTACTCTTGAAATTGAAACTTAGCCTAGTGACATAAGGTGCCTAAGTGTTACCTACAAGGAGCCTCCTTTTTGGCCAAATGTGGCCTCCCTCTAAGCTGAATGCAGCATATAAAAGCAAAACTTTCCCCCCAGTGTGAGACATGACTCCTGGGGATGAGCCTCCCTGGCACTGAGGAATTGCTACCAAGTACCAACAAGTAATGCATCTAGGAAAAAAAAAAAAAACAAATTTGATCAAAAGGGGGAAAAGCTAAAGACAAATAAGTTTGTATGGCTAAGAGAATTCAAAGTGAGAGGGGAGGCCATCCTAGAGGTAGTGCTTATGCACATCTCAACAGGACTTCATTGACAGTCAAAGTAAATACGACCACAAACAGTGAAGCTCCTCACGGATATGGAGACATCTAGGTACTATAGTCAGAGAAGACAGCTCAGGAATTTGGCCTCTTCCATGTGATCCCTTATCTGGCATTTATGATCCTCAGTGTGACTGAGTTAGTGGTTTCCCTATGCATGACTCTTCTGTCCTTCTATTCAAATCTATAATTGGCACTAGAGTTGGTAGGTGTACATCCAAGAGACTTAAATCTTTGGACTGTCCATGTGCCGGCTGAGCCCTGAATCTCAATGGAGTTGCAACACCTACTCACCAGTTCAGTGGACTCACCCAGGACAACGAACAGGGAGGAGATGTTGAACAAACAACATACCAAGGAACTGAGAATGCCTACAACTGCAAGCAAGAGAGTCCCATCTCTCAGATGTATGGGATCAAAGACCCCCCTCAATTAATGGTGGAGTGGACATCATCATCCCAGAGTCCTCAGGATTGGGAAATGAACTGTGGACTAAAATAAACTTACTAGTATTCTACTATAGAATACTTGTGATTCTAACAATGGAAGAAATACCATAGTTGTGTAAGCAATGACCCATGGGTGTTCTGGGGTTAGGGAGAGAGAAAAACAGGTGTAATAAAGGGGCATGTTCAGGACTTGGGAATCATCTGAATGACATTTCAAAACAGATACAGGCCAGTATATGTTGGCCATAACCTACAGAGTTGAATGGGAGAGAGTGTAAACTACAATGTAAACTATAATCCATGCTTAGTGGCAGTGCTCCAAAATGTGTGTATCAATTACAATGAATGTACCACACTGATGAAAGATGGTGCTAATGTGGGAAAATGTGGGAGGTATGGGGAGCGGAGCATATGGGAATCCCCCTATATATTCTGTGTAACAATCATGAAATCAAAGTTTCTTTTAAAGAAATTTTTAAAAGTGGAAAAAATATATATATATATGGTGTGAAAACAGAAAATTACAAGTTAAACAAAGAAAATGGAAAATTGCAAGTCATCCAAAGAAACAAGATAATGCTACAGAAACTGTAAGTGAAGAACACTGGATGATATAAGTACAGTGTAGGCAAAGACTATTAAAAACAGATTTTCAACATGTTCAAAGAGCAAAAGGAAATCATAGAGAGACAATGAAAAGATATCAGGAAAACGATAAATGAACAAAATGAGAATTTGAAGAAAGAGATAGAAATTTTTAAAAGGAACCCAACAAAAAGACAGGAGATGAAGACAACAATAACTGAAATAAATAAATCCTAAGAGTGTTTCCAAAGCAGATTAGAATGCCTGGGAAGATGTAGCTGCCTCTTCTCCAAACCATTCCTTTGCCTCAGGATTCTCTGGGGCCAGGAGTTCCCCAACCACAGGCCGGTGACCACAGGCCAGGCAACAACCCAAGGCTCCATGTCCAACCAGCAGTTTGCAGGTGACTTCACCAGGCAGTGGAGGAGGAGCTGGAGAACGCAGCCTGGGAGGCAGAAGAGTTTCAGCTGTTGCACAGTGCGAGCATCTGTAAGTGGTTCAATGTGCAAGCACATGGGGTTTTTGCTTCCTGTCCATGACTGCCCTCACCCAGATCATACTGGACACTGCCCCCCACCAATGTACATATTCGGGCATCAGAGTAAGCTGCACATGTAGGGCTTCCAGACCC
>JAQZBX010027065.1:0-28584 GCA_029593785.1 Cabassous unicinctus
GACTGAAACATAGTAAGCCCACAATATATAAGTTATTATTAATTTTATTATTGCTAAAATAGAGGCAAGTGACAATTATATGGAGTTCTACCAGGAGTGATGAGAGGAGTTTATCAGCTAAGGCTTCAGAGAGATCCCTTAAAAAACTGAATAGTAGTTTATATGGGGTAAGGATTGGTGGGAAAGGACTCTGGCAAATAGCTCCATACAGCTAGAATACACAGATGGGCTCTGCAGATGGGGTTAAAATAATTGATTTAGATTTTAAAGTAGTAAAAACTGTTGATACAACACATTCAAAAATTTTAGCAGTTCATAGTGCATTTAGAAAGAAATACCTATATAGCATGTGCAATTATTCTTTTTTTAATAAATGGGTTTAAATTCAAATACTTTCGTCCTTTTGACCCAGCACTATGTGTCCATGGCCATGTCATACATTGGTTTCTCAAGATTTTAAATATTATTTTGTTAAAACTCATGTGCAATTTTAAAATAATGCAGTACACATTGTGGGTTGATATAAAGACTCATTCAACATTACATTTTTAGGATGTATTTCTGTCTCAGACTATTATGCCATTTACTTTGATGTCTTCTAAACTTGTATTAAGGATAAGGAATTGGAGACAAAAATTATTTCTGAGAAGGACCCTGTGGAGGTTTGAGCTGTATGTACCTCAGAAAAACATGTTCTTTAATCTATTCCTGTGGGTGTAAGCCCATTGTAAGTAGGACATTTTGATGAGGTTACTTCAGTTAAAGTATGACCCACCTCAATCAGGGTCACAATAGGTCTTAATCCTATTACTGGAGTCCTTTATAAAAGAATGAAATTCAGAGACAGAAAAGTCCCAAGAGGCAAGAAGCTGAACCTGAAAGAGAAGGGACAGACTAGGAGTTGTCTTAATGTGCCTTGCCATGTGACAAGCTAAGGAGCCCAGGCAGCCAGCCCACCTGAACACCACAGTCTTAGGGGAGAAAGCATCACCTTAATGATGCCTTGATTTAGACTTTCTTTTAGCTAATAATATCGTAAGCTAATAAATTTCCATTGTTTAAGTCGACCCATTTCATGGTATTTGCTTATGCAGCCTAGGAAAATAAAACAGACCCTTCAATCAGTGAAACTTTGCTTGTCACATTTCTTTAAAAGGGAAAAAGAAAATGAATAATTTTCATTTTTCAAATGACTTTTCATAGCACTTACTGTGTGCCAGGGATTGTGCCAAGAATTTTTTATATATCATCTTATCAAATCCTCACACACACTGTATTAGGTAACATTATCCCCATTTTACAGGTGTAGAAAATAAAACCTACCAAGGTTAAGCAATTTCCCCAATGGTCCAATGTGAGTAAGTGAAAGAACCAATTTGATCCTAGGTACATCTGACTCAAAAATTTGGGAATGAACAATTTGATAACTGTTACCAACCTGTATATATACCATAATTAAAATTTAGCTTAGACTAAAACTGTTAACCAAGATATAACTAATTAAGCATTCAAGATTTTCCCATTTATGGTTCTATTGTGAAGGATAAAACATGTTAGTTTTCTTTGTACATCTGGCTTCTTAAAATGTACATAAGTGAAAAAGAGGATGACATTAGGTCATCTCTAGTAAATGAAAGAGTGTATAATTTACATATATTTACACATTCATCTATTTTACATGACTTCTATAAATTAAAGGCACTTTAAGAAAACAAATCCTAGATTTCAGTAAAAGCTGAACAAATCCAAATTACTGAATTTGTTAATAGTTGTTCTGATCTCTCCTTGAAGGCAGTGGCTATTTCTAATTCACCTTTATATCCCACACACCTGGCACAGGTCCTGGGGAATATCACTTCATAAAAGTCATTGAACAAAATTTATTTAAAGGAACACAGAAGAGAGACATACATGAAATGTGGATACCCAGGTTCTTCAGACTTTAGCAAAAATATGCCACAATGAACAGACCTGTCAAAAGCCATTAAAAGATCAAGAGGTTAAAGCTGAGATATTAGACATGCCATCATTCTTAGTTTTTTATTAGAAATAATAACAGATAACTTATTAAGCACCTACTTTGTGCTAGGGAATATGCTAAATGGTTTACAATGACTGTTCCACTTAACTGTTCTGCTCATTTTACTGATGAAGTTGAAATTCAGAAGATATAGCATGGCCAGTAAATAGCAAAGCTAGGATTTAAAGCCAGGCAACTTAATTACAGAGATGCTACCCTAAACCTATACTCTCCTGCCTCCTAAGAAAGCACTTATAATCTATATCTGTTCTGTCATTTATAAAATTATATTGCACATTATAGCTCTGCTTATCTGTAGCTAAAAATTTGTATTATCTGGCATCATATAGATATTACCTGATTGTCACAAAGAACATGTTTTAAGATTCACTGTTAAGATGTTTTTAACTTTTTTTCCCATTTATTTATATAATATTAATAATTTAAGTGGGAGGAAAAAGAAAGGGAGTGAAGAAATATTTCTATTATCAAGGTATTTCTTCAGTTACCAGCTTTCCTCTTCACAACTACATAAATAAGGACATTTTAATACCCTAATTAATACCCATTTTTAACTTCAAGCCATGTTTTTATTGCCATCCTCTCATTAAAAATCTAATGAGCATTAGCATACTGACAAGGATAATAAATGCCAAAAATTCATATCCACTTATTACAGCTAATGGTTTTCCCATTGGACTGTAATATATGTTTTGGCTTTTTTGCTAAATGCTCAATGATACTTTTATCTCCAGTGGACCAACTGCACATTTAATTTAATACCTATTAAATGCAAACAGCAACCCAAAAATTATATTAGAGTTGTTACCCAAGACATCAAGAGCCAGCAACTAGAAAGTGAAGATTAGGTAAAGGATTAATGCTAGTCACAAAGTGGAAATGATAAACAGACAAACTCCTGGTTCAGTAAAGTGGCTTATTTGAGCAAGCAAAATAAGTCATAGGATGGGCTCTGGGCCCAACAGCAGGACAGATATTATTGCTTCTCACACAAAGCTGAGAAAAATATCATTCTAAGTGTTCTTGTTTCTAAGAACTCTTCCATTGAACAAATCTCGGCTCTAAATTACATTTTGTGTAATTTTGCTACCTTTTTTTCTCTTGGCAACACTAGTTTTCTCATGATGAATTGACTAATTTGACAGTTTCTTTCAAAAGGAAGCTAATATTCTTAAATGAATAAGATAAATTGGAAAAGCTGCAGAAATTTATTTAGAAAGGAAGGAAGGACTTTCTGCCTGAAGAGCTTGTTGGTCATGCTATTAGGAAAGGTGTCAAGAGAGTACTGCTTACTGACACAGACAAACAGTTTCTATTCCCTGTCCAAAAAGTACATTATACTAAATCTAAGCAATGTCACAGTCTCACTTATTCTTAAATATTGTGATATAGCCCTTGGTTTAGAGTTTGCCCATTATTGACGTAATAAAATAAACTGTATACTTTTCTTCAAAATGTCTGTTTTCTTTGGAATGATCATTATAAGTTCAGTATCATGATCAATAAAATCTAGATGTCCCTTTTAGACTCAGATTCCAGAACTGTCAAAGAAATTTCTGAATCTTTTTTTTAATGTATGAAATGTCCCCTGTCTAACAAATCTTTCTATATAAGCACCAGAATATATATCCAGGAAAAAAGCAAGACTTAGAAGGTTAATTTTTTAATTTAAAAATCAATGTAATATAAACAAAAAAACATTTTCATCCCTAGCATGAGATATTAGTCAAAGAATAATGATTGCTAAAAGTTGAGATGAATGAACTTAGAAGTGAAGGTTTTTGGGAGAGGCAGTTATCCTTAGATCTCTTGCTTTCTAGCATATCTTTATGGCTATGGTGAGAGTTCAAAGGCTCTGACTGCTCTTTTATCTAACCCATTACTCAGGATTGTTATGCAGCCGATAACCTTGAGAGAGGAAGTAATGAATTCTTCCCCACAGCTCTGACAAAGAAGGCTTGCTTACTGCTTGCTATAAAAATGGTAGATTCCCAAAGCTCAGAATTCCTCAGTTGCAATACAATTCTACTATGTGCAAATCATCCTCTGGGCCAAATGTACTGCCCCCCATAAGACTAGGGTGCAAGGGGAACTGATACAAACATGCTGATGCTCATGTGCCATGAGTAATAATGTCCTTGGTCTCTGACTCAGGAGTCTCATATCTTTTGCCAGCACCCATGAAACATGAGCAGGCTAACTTATTAATTGCAAGGATGGCAAAATCAAATCCCAGACCTGACAAAAGTTACTTAAGGTAAGATTAATTAACCTCTCTAAATTCACTTTCCTCTAAGACATGAGAGTACACCCATTTTGAGAATTTAAGAAGATTGAATTTTATTGTGCCTGTGAAATTTCTAGTACAAAGAATATGCTCAGCAAATATTTTCATTTCCTTAAGTATTGCCACGTAAGGGAATATTTGGAACCATATCAGAAGTAGGTTAAGTTTATTCTAGGCATTTTACATTCTCCACATTTATTCAAGTTTACTTTGCAGTCCTTAGAAAAAATTCTGTAGAAATCTAGTATGGAATCATATTGCACTGTCAAGCTGATCACATTATAGTATCCAGTTAATTCTATTTCTCTATATCTTAATTTTATTTATATTCCTAAATAATCAGTATATAGCTTTCTATTTTCTATTTCCTGTTAAGATTCATAAAATAAATTGGAAAGTCTCTTTTATTTCTATGTATTTTTTTAAAGGTTGATAAGCATATTTCTTTCAAATATTTCAGGATAAACCTAATCTTTGAATCTTTCTGGAGTGAGCACTTTTTTCGGGAATAGTTCTTGGATAAAATTCTCAATTTCCTTCACTCTTATTGCTAAAGTCAATTTCTACAGAGGCAGACAATGTCAGTTGTTTAACCCACATTCCTTTTCTCCCTACCACTATAGAGATTTAAAAAGCAGTATATTTATATTTTCTCCTCTCTTGCATATAATGGTTCATGATACTTGGGTCAATTTTCAGTCTAATTTGTGGCTAGTTCTAGCTAAGCAATTCAATTAACTTAGTAAATAAAATTTCATGAGACCCAGTATCAGATATTTTACTGAAAATCAATACTCCCAACTGCATTTTCTTTATCCACCAATTTTAGTATGCCATCATCCAAATAATGTGGTTTAAATGCTGATTTACTCTTCTTGAACCTTCTCTTCTCAACTCTTCTGATATTGTAAAAGGAGTAATCCAAAATTATTTTCAATATGATAATGTCCTTTCAAAGAAAAAACCAGATAGAAGTAATAGATTTAGAAATAGAATGTATACTGAGTTTTAAAATCAATGAAAATTAGTTAACAATATAGCTTAAAGAAAACAAGAGGAAAGTTATAACAGGAAAATGTATTTTTTGTAAGTAGGAAAGAAGATCCTATATTATTAATCCAAAATGAACACATCTCAAATACATCCTAGAGAATTCTTGCTTAGATGATTATGTTCAAAGACCCTATATACTTGTCAAATCTGTGTGCCTTCAGCAAGGAAAGAACAGAGAAAAGACATGGTATTAAGAAGTGGCTAAATCATTATAAGATTATACTGATAAGTCTAGTGCATAAGGTGGAAACTCTCTACTTGAAATCTCAAAATCAAGTTAATGCACTCCATAGCAGCAGGCTAAAAAGATATCATTCAGCATCTAGATGTCCCTTTTAGACTCAGATTCCAGAACTGTCAAAGATATATTTTAATACAGGCTTGGATTAAAATAGATGTACAGAAAAAGTAAACACAATTCTACCAGAGCCAGGGTGGGGAAAGATGCCTTCTGAAATCAGGAAAGAAAATACCACTTACACTAAAGAAAATTATATGCATATGCACGTACACACACATCTTTAAATCAGTAACACAGAAAAGCTTTTTTTAAATATAAAATTAGATGGATACTTGCAATTATAGGGATCTTGGGAAATAAATCTATAGACAAATGGAAAATGTTGAAGATATAAGATCATCTACCTTTAATTCTAACAGATTTTTGACATGTGGGGTAGTTCAAAGCTATAAGTACCCTAAAAAAACATGTTCTTAAATTTAATCCATTCCAGTGGGTTTGAACCCATTGTAAGTAAGGCCTTTTAAGGAGGCTGTTTCAGTTAATGTTTGACCCACCTTGATCAGCATGGATCTTAATCCTATTACTGGAGTCCTTTATAAGAGAATGAAATTCAGACACAGAGAAAAAAAGCCATGGAAGCAAGAAGCTGAAATTAACGAAACCCAGAAGAGGAGAGAGAGACCAGGAGATGCCACCATATGCCTTGCCATGTAACAGGATCCAAGAATCATCGGCAGCCAATCTTCAGGAAGAAAGCATAGCCTTGATGATTTCTTGATTTGCACATTTTTCCAGCCTCAAAATCATGAACTAATAAATTCCCATTGTTTAACCCAAGAGTAAATCACAGGAGAGCAAAAACTTAACTCAAATGAGTCACTTCAGGGAACCAAAGAGTGAGGAGAGACAAGTCTACAAGCCAATTTTGAAAATAAAACAATTGGGGGGAGGGAGAATTCTATAATTTAAATATGATTTGAATTACTGCATATATAAAATGAAATCGTATGGATAGACGAAAGTGCCATAGCAAAAAAAAAAAAATAGAGAAATACATAGATAGACCTGGGAGGGGAGGGTCCTGGCAAGGAAGAATCAGTAGAGACAGAAACAGGGAACACATAAATATGTTATTTGGGTTAGGGTTAGCAACAGTTTAGTCATCACCTACCAAATACAGATCAGATAATTATTATCATCAGGTCATCTTCTGGGCTCTTACTGTGCCCAAGTGCTTTTCCTTCAGGAACTAATTTAATTTCTTAAAGCAGCACTCTCATATAGGAGTTACTATCTCAATTTTTTAGATAAAAAAAGTGAGGTTTACAGAAGTTAAGAAACTAGCTCCAGCTCACCCAGATGTTTTTAACAGCTAAGCCTACATAAGGTACTCATCTTTACTGAAAGAGAATGCATAACCAAGAAAAAGGATATACTTCAATAAATTGGGTTTTGTTTTTTGTTTTTTGTTTTTGTTTTTTTTTAAAGGACTAATGAGATTATCTGAAGATTTGGTCTAAATACGTCTCTAAAACACACCAACTATGGAAGAGAGCATGAATTTTTAGTGAAACCTTTGAGGACATACTTGACTGATTGGTTCAATTTAGCATTCTTTGCTAAGACAAGCAAGGACCAGGGTTTAATTTTTGCTCAATCCAATATCTTCACAGTTCACAGTCTCTAATCCTGGTCGGCTGTCTGTAAATGTATACTGATACTCACAAGGGAAGCTGGGTGAGAGAGTGAATGCTAATACTTAAACTCCTCCTCTAAATTCAAAGCCCCTTATGAGAGATCAAAAACTTCATTCTGTATATAACGGTAACTATGGTGATCACGGTTACCATTTGCCTTAGTCCATATTTCTCAACCCTTACTGTGCATCATAATCACCTAGAGGCTTTTGAAAAATGTTGATGCCTAGAATACATCCCAGAGGTTTTGATTCAATTAATCGGGGGTGCAGCCCAGGCACTGATATTTTTTAAAGTTCCCCATCCAGAGTTAAGAACCACCGAACCAAGCTAATCAAGATAATCCTGTTGCCCTTGCAACGAGCATGTAATGCAACAATGGCCAATGAAACATGATAGAAAGTCTTTTGGAGCAGTTTTGGGAAATGTTTCCTAGCTCTTAAAAAAAAAAAAAAAAAAAGAAAGATGCAATTCCTCTACTTCTTTTGGACATTTTCATGTCTGGGATTGACATATAGAACTGCAGCAGACATCTTGTGAGCTAAGAAAAACTAGCTTTAGGATAAAATTGATATCAAGGACATCAAAATGGAAAAATTGAAGGAACCAGGGTCTTAGTGACATAATGGATGCCTGGGATCCATCAAACCTCTGTACTTCCAATCATGAGAAGTAATAGATATCCTTATGGGTTAACACTATTTGAATTAGGGTTACTTATACCCAAAATCATCCTTCCTGATCTAGAACATGATACTAAGAATTATAACTCATATTTATATGACTAAATAATACTGGCAGTTCATTAAATAGTTACCTCAGAATTCAGTATTATTGCTCAAGATGAATAATTTCATTGTTACTAACATTTCCAGGCTATTCAAGTTTAGAAATGTGTCAGAGTTTATTCTATTTTGAAATTTCCTCATAATTTAGCCCTTACAATTTAGAGATAAGCCCTATTATTCTGAGTCTATTCCATTGTGCTCATCTAGTCTATCCCAAGATAAAGGACTATAATAACTATTTAGTTCTAAAAACCTACTAATAGGAAGTAATCTTGCTTTCTCTTCATTCATTTGTTCAGATAGTCAATGAACAAAAACTTACTAAACATATTCTGTGTACAAGTCATCATGCTGCTACTGGAATAAATAGATTTTTAAAAGCATGTTATGTACTCTTGAGAAGGTCATAGTCTAGTGAGGAAAAAAAGATATGTGAACAGATAACCACAATAATCTGATTAAATTGTCATAGAGACTAATAAAATAATTTTTGCAAAAGATTGAAGTTGGGTCTGCAAGCAGAGAAATGAGTCTTATTAAGTCATATTCTTATTAGGTCTCCAAATATCTCTGCTTATAAACAACTTCAATAGCTACTAGGAAAATAGGGAAAAAATAAAAGGTAAAATTTAAGTGGCCAAGGACAGAAATGAGATATTTCAATTATAGACTAAGAAGCCTAATTTCAAAGCAATATAAAACTACAGAAATTTGATATATGGATTTTTTTAAACATTGTGAAAAGTTGTTCTCAGGGCTCAATGCTTTGCACAACTGTTTTATTTGAAGCAGAGGGGCACTAATGAAATTGCCTATTCAGAAAGTCATAAATAAGAGTGAAAAATCCCTATATCCTTAGGTATTAATTTTCCACATCAATCATCTCTCATTTGCTAGAAAACTAGCATGGCTTTATAGTGTTTTCCCATTCCATAGAAATCTTGGTTTTGCATAATATCACTTCAGCAACAACTGTCAAAGAGACAATTGATTTGATTATACCCAAGATTTCTAAGACTGACTAAACAAGCACTTTATAGGAATAACTCACTTTACAAAGCTCCAATGTTTTCTTCTATTTTTTTCTAACATAATAGGAAAATATTGACCATGGAAAAGAAATAACAGACTGTATTTGGTTTTCATACACAGGTGCTCTTTGATATGCATCTTTAAGTCCTAACATATGAATTCAAATTCTTCCGTCAGTTCTTGAAACTATTTGATCTGACACTGGAGTCTGAGCAATAAAATAGTATATGTGTGTTTTATCAGCAGTTAAACTCCCAACTATCCCACCCAATTTTAAAGTTTTGCATTATTAAGAAAATATCATTTTAAGTATACATGTATTTATTTTAACCTTGAAAAATGATCTAATAAACTGAATTTTTTGATTATTTGCCTTTTCAAAACTTAATTTTACTGTACTAGCAAAACACTTTTTGCCTAAGGAGTATGTATCCTAATAGTAAATTTGATTGTTAAATGTTATCTGATATTCTTTCAGAAGGAAAAAACCATTAGAGAGTTTGATCCTCTAACTACAAAATCTTTTTCTGCAATATCTTCCCCTTCCCCTTCCTAAAATCATAAGTCAGAACCCTTAGAAAGACCAAAAAGGATTTATACTTTGCACCTGATAAGAATGATTTGCAATTATCCCAGTCCATCTTCTGAGTGCCCAGGTTGATATTCAGGTCTTGGGGAATCTAGCAAAGCTACAAGCTAGCCTATTGAAGTTGTCCTAAATTTCTTTTATCTGAAAGATTCAATTAAGGCTTATGACAAATCCATTAAATGCAGGAAATAAACTCCATTCTGGAGCTGTCAAAAAAAGTAGCAGAGGGAAAGCTAGGTAAGGGAGCCTCAGGCATGCCTGACACTAGGCAGATTTCATTGTCAGGTGATAGTCTCAAGAGGTGGATGGACTCAACCACTGATTGACAGCTCACTGGTGGACCTTTCAGCGTACAAATAGTACATTACTAAAGCTCCCAGGGATGATGAGTTGCAACTCTATCATCAACTCACTTCATACAGTTCTGCACATTCTTAATTTTTCAAACTAAAGACCACCTATTGGCCTCCTTTATGCTGCACAGAGACTATACGTGATAACTTCTGAGATAGAGAATGTGATTCATCCCATGTTTGCCTTCAGAGATCCCTGAGGTCAACAAATTCATGATTTTAACACTTTTGACTCTCAAGGATAAATTTTAATAACTATTTCCCCATGAAACCAATGTTTTGATACATTTTGTCATATCAAACATTTTCTATGTAATAGTCTGTGTAACTTGATCTCTGGTGAATAGTCATTTTAGGTACAGAACTGCTTTTTGAAGTACTGCAAATAGCTCAAACATTACCCCTCCAAACACACATATGCACATGTTCATGCACACACATCCCTAACTATTGTTAGGTCCAAGTTAAAATCCACACATCTAATAGTTCTTCAAATGTCTCCTTGGAACAATGAATTTGGCTAAAGGAAATTATTTTGGTGATTTTTATATTTATATATTTATATTTATGTATATAATTATGACAAATATATCAACATAGATTTTTTTCTACTTTGTTAAATTTATCTTCTGGTGTCTTGTGAGGTTGATAGAATCCATTTATTATAGGAAGAGAATTATAAGAGAAAATGAAAATTTACTTAAGAAGTTAAATCACCTTTAATAGTCACACCATCTGTCAACAGTCAAGACTAAGCTAGTGACTTCTAGACATATGCTACATCCAAAGTAACCAGTCAAGACTAAGCTAGTAACTTCTAGACATATGTTATATCTCTGGTACTCCATTAAGAGGAGTGCCCATTTCTCAAAACATTTTTTAAAATGTCACTTTTCCAGACATACAATTGGATTGTATTTTTCAGTAATGGTTATACACAATATAACTTGTAAACTAAACTTAAAACAAATGACCAAATGAATGAGTACAAAAGAGAAAAATAAGTGAAAGAAAAGCTGTCAAAAATAGGGCTGGAGATTCAGCTTTCACATTTTACTGGTTCACTAATTTAATGAATGAAATTGAATAAAATTTTGGGCATGTGTTCGTTTTATTTAATATGAGAATGTTGACTTTACTGTTTTTGAAAATTAAACTCTAGCAGTTTTGGAGGACTCGCTGAGATGCCCAAGGTGCCTACTAAGGTCATTAAATTGCATTGCCCCAATGCACCTCAAGGGCTTAAGTGAGGCATGTTTTTCCTGGCTTTAATGGTGAATCCCATGCACCATTAGAATATTAACTTTTCTGACACTCTAGCTTTTCTTCTGATTTTGTGCCTGTTTTTGTTTCTGGTTTGTGCAAGCGTGATAGTTATTCCCTAATTGGTGGTAGCATTGATTGGGAATCTTACCATATGATGACCTCTATTGCATTAATAAGAGAAGGTCTATTTTTTGTCAGGTGAGAGATGACAGAGAATCTGATTTATTAGTTATTTTATTTTCTAGGCTGTTTAAACAAATGCTATGAAATGGGTCGGTTTAAACAAAGGAATTTTATTAGCTTATTGTTTTGAGGCTAAAAGAAAGTCCAAATCAAGGCATCATCAAGGCAATGCTTTGTCCCAGAAGACAGTGGCATTTTGGGGCTGACTGTTGGCAATCCTTGGCTCCTCTATCACATGGCAAGGCACATGGTAGCAGTCTTCTCGTCTCTTACTTCTCTTCCAGGTTCCATTGATGTCCAGCCTCTTGCTGCTCCCTCTGTGGCTTTCCCTCTGTCTGTCTGAATTTCACTCTGCTTATAAAAGACTCCAGTAATAGTCTTAAGTCTCATCCTGATTGAGGTGGGCCACACCTTCTTAACTGAAGTAACTTCATGAAAATGTACTTCTTACAATGGATTCACCTCCACAGGAATGGATTAGATTTAAGAACTTGTTTTTCTGGGATATATACAGCTTCAAACCATCACATTAGTTATTTTTATTTATCTGTTGATCTAGTTGTAAGTACAAGTCAATTAAGAAAACATTTAGCGCCCACTGGTAAGGAGAAGAACTCTTTGAGATCTGGACTGGTAAACTTTTGACATTATAGATCTGAAGGTATCTGTCTCCATGTGTCCATGTGTGTCTAAGCTTTTACCTCTAAAAGTATTAGTAAATTAGATTATAAGGTCTCTTAATCTTTGTGTTACCTCTAAAAATAATTACCCAGCTCAGTCTTTCTATTTCAAAACATAAGTTCACATAATTAAGGTGAATGTTTGGATGCAGACTGGTTTATTAACTTTGGCTTAAGACAAAAAAAAAAAAAAAATCATGCCTTTTCCTTGACTTATCATTGCACATGGTACAAATAAAATTTACATTTTATTTTTCATAAGATTTGGATTAACTTATTATTATGGTTTACTGATAAAATAAGCTAACATTACTCCTAAAAATTTGTGGTTAATAAAGTAAATCATAACAGTAAATTAATGACTATTAATGACAGTAAATTAATGACTATTAATGACTATTAACACAAACTTTTTATATTAATAGTCATTATATTTTGTAGTATGACAGCTTAAACATGACTAGCAGAATCCCTAAGTAAAAATGAATATAATATTAAATTGAGTTAATATTAATAATTACTTGATATCTAGATAATTTTTACATAGTTAAAATACTAAAATATTGATTACTAAATATAATGTTTATAATATAATTTATAACATAATATAATTATATAATATAATATAAACTATTACTTATTTTTATATCCTATAGTGTGGCTATATCTTCAGGTCTTACTAAAGAACATGTTCATTTTTGCCAAATTAAGAAGGTGTAAAAGGGATATGTGCAGCTGTAGAAAAGTGTTTTATGTATAGTCATGGGCTTTGCTGAAATGCTTGGGTTTGACAGACAATTTCAATTATCTATTCCTTCCCCTCACCCTTTTCTTTGAGATAAAAGCTATTTACTTTGGTGAAAAGTTATAATTATTGCAGGTTATTGCGTCAATAATAGGAGAAAACAGTGACTTATAAATATACCTGTGCTTTTGCTTTTCAAAGAAAAAGAGAGTAGTTTCTTCCTAAAGTAGAGTCTTAGTTTGTTCCAAAATGAAAGACCAGAGTAAAAGGCAAAACTTGAGGGGATATATAAAATGGTAAAGAGTTTGAAAGCAAGCAAATTTTATCTACTTTGGTTTATAATACCTGAGTCCGAAAAGAAAACTTAAAGTGTGTTAAAAATTTTGTCAAGTTCACTCACTTTTTATGAGCTTATTCAAAGGATAACTAAAAAAAAAAAAATAAAGGGAGGAGTGACTCATGAAAATTTCTTGTCAAATATTACATTAAAGGAAAACTAGAATTTGTTTTTTTTTCTCTCTTAAAATGATAAATTGATAACTAGGGCCTTTATCTTCTTGTAACCCACCTAGATAGCATTGATTTTTTTATTTTTATTTTACAAGAATAATTTTTTGTGCTTTTTGTTGACTTTATCATAGACTTGATTTTTTATTTTAAAAAAATCAAAGGACAAAGCTTCTTTAATAATGAAAGATCTAAGCTTCCTTAAAATTGGGTTATATTCTTCCATATTTATTTTGAAATATTTTACAGCCACTTTGACTAAGTAAGCATATATTATTTCTCAGGTATTCATGATACTATCTTATTCAAATAACCACATATCTTTAAACAACTCTTTTACTTGATTTTGCCTTCCCAGTATCAGATCTAAAATTTGGAAAAATGAATAAAATTAAAATGTCAGGATGGATTTTACACCTAAAACAAACTTTCAGGTTTCACAGAAGTCATCTGGAGAAGCACAAATATTTGACCTTTTACCTTATAAAAAGGGAAATGTTAAAAATATTTAGGTTTGTTTGTATGCTCCATATTTTTAATTAGCTCAACTCTATTATAAGAGCTATAAAGTATAGGCTTCCATATCAGTAGAGATGTTCAGCCTTCGCTTTATGTAGTTTATATAGACAAAATGTTAATAATGTAAACATTTCATAAAATGTACATTTTATGGGTAGGCCTTAGAGATTTATCAAAGTCCTCACTGTATATAATATATTCTTACTTACCTTCACAGAAATATTGATGAAACCCTATGACATAATTATTTACCATGCCCCAATAGAGAAATGTATTCTTCTCCATTCTGATATTTTTGGTTACTGTAGAAAATTAACCACAGTCATTCCATCTTTATCAGCTATAGGTAATTTCTGCTTTTCTCTCATGCTTGTCTGAAGTCTCTACAGTAAGTTGTAGGCTAGAATTTGTGTCTTCAACACAAAGGGAATTCTCAGAACTTCATGGGAAATACTGCACCAGGTTTTCTCTAATTATTGACATTTCAAATAATGGCTACAGGCTTCCAAGCTGCCATCACATAGTGTAATTTTCAGACTGTACCAGTGGACAGAGTCAGTCAGTATTACCAAGATTTTTTAGTCTGGAAGCAGGTAACTTCCTAAAAGCAGATAATTGACCTAAGATCCAGTGGAATAAACGTAAAACTGAATGAACTGATAAGGGGAACTTAATTGTGGTTACCAGTTTGAAATATTATTGGTAATGTTTTTAACTCTCTTTGTTTTTGTTAAATGAACTGCTCTTTCTTCTTAAGCAACTTCTAACCATCAATTTAGTAGACTCTGCTATTTTAAATTGAACTAGAGCATTTTTACTAGTATCTGATTCTCAGACCCTTCAGAAATCAGAAACAAATTCTTTTACTGAGTCTCCTTAATTTTATGTTAATATAGTTATTTGCATAGATTCAATAAGAATTTGCCCTCCATTTTACAAGGATATAATTGGATAAATTGTGCTACCAAGACAATTTGAACAGTGTATGACATATAATGAGCAATCAATAAGGACTGGATCATCAAATGATGATGATCATGGTATTCTAATTGATTCTCTGATGTTCTAATTGTTTCTTTTATAAAAACAACAGATAGCTAGAATTTGGGGGATGAGCGATTATTTTTCAAAATTTGACAAATTCTGTCTTATAACTGAGTTTAACCTTACATTTAGAGGGTGAGAGATTACCAATATTTTTCTATTTACTATGTGATTTCAATTTAAAATTATTTTCTTTACTTCTCTGTTTTTCACCCCTCAATTATTGTCTATTACTGGATTGCATTTTATTTACTACTTTTACTTGAGAAATTATACATTCTCTTTATATTTTTTTAATATTTTTTCCTCAAAGTTTTAATATGCCCACTTGATTTATAGCTCTTATAGTTAATCAATATCTCTAGCCACCTCTTGAATAACACAAAACAATAGAAATATTCAACTCTGAATAACCTGTACACTATCTGGCCTTATATGGCATTGTTGTTTAGTACTTTATTTCTGCCTTATTTCATATCTCTTAAACTAGTCAATGTTATTTATAATATATTCATATTTAGCAATTTCTTACCTACCATTGCATCATGCATCCAGTCTTTCCAAGTGAATTCTATTTTCTTTTAAGTAATTATTTTTGTAATTCTTTAATTTTTAATTAGCATTGACTTGTTGAAAAGTGAGGGAAATTATCTTATAGGATATCCTGCAGTCAAGATTAATCTGAGTATTTCTTCATGATGTCATTTAACTTTCTCCGCTATCCCATGTATTGTCACATATTGGGAGTTATATCTAAAGGCTTTCTTAGATTCAGGCTAAATATTTTTTAGCAAAAATATTTCATAGGTGACTTTATTATGTTCATTTAATAGTATTTGTATAAGTTATATATTGAAATAAATATGCTGTATAACAAACAACCCCCAAACCATAGTGGCAAAAGTATAAATAATACATATTTATTTAGCTTATGAGTCTATGGATCAGTGATTTATGCTGGGCTTAACTGGGCCTTTTTTCTGATCTCGCTTGAGCTCATTCTTGTGTTTGGCTCTGCTTTAGTGATTTTAGCTAAAGCTGTTTAGATTAGCTAAGTTTTCTAACCTCTGCTCCACATATCTCATGTTCAGCAGGCTAGCCTGGGCATGATCTCATGGAGAAAGAGGCTAAGCAAGAGGACAAATGAAAGCAAACAAGAGCTTTTTCAAAACTCTGCTTGAATCATGTCTGCTCATTTCTTATTGGCCAAAGTAAGTCAAATTGCCAGAATCAGAATTAGAGTGAAAGGACAGTACCAGATAATATGGCAAAGAGTACGGATATGTGGAGTGATGCAGAATTAGGCTGCTAATATAATTATTTACCAAAGTCTACTTCAGAATGGTTATCTTGAAGTGCTAATCTCTTGTGTTTTCTGGCTTTCATTCATGGTGGTTTTCCTCATGGGTTCCACAATTTTTATTATGATTTTACTTTGGAAATTGTTATTTTATTTGTTAAAATCCTAAATATCTTGGATTGTGAGATTGTTCCTCCAGAGTTCAAAACAACAGAGAAAAAAGGTTTAGATTATTCAGGGAAGACTTTTTTCACCCATAACTCAGGCTCAGTCAAGATTCTTAGTTATTTTTCTAAGTGTATTTTATACTGGGACCTTAGTTCTACTCTTCTTTCAAGCCCAAGGCTTTGTGTCCTGTCTCCAGAAAGTAATTCCTCAAGGCTCTCTATCAGAGTAGATGTAACCCTTTTTATGTCATTCCCTTTGGCTTCATTTCTAGAATCCGGAGATTTCCCTTTCTTTCTTACATAAGTAAATATGAAGTTAAGGAAATTTTTCAAGTATTTTATTCAGCATTTCTAGGCCACAAATTTTGAGGGCTTTTGTATTATTTTTGTTATCTACTGAATAAAGGAAACCTCCTCTTTTAATATCTTACCATGTTTGTATATTACACAATTTTTTAAAAATAAATTTATAGAAAGGAATATTTAGTTTGCTTCAATATGTTATCTGCTTTTAATCTTAAATGTTAACTTTAATTTTTAAAAGACCAAATATTTTATTGTTTAATATTAATAAGCAATAATATTTTAAACATATCTAGAAGTCTAGAAACACTTCCAAAGATACATATTTATCTGCTGATTTGTTATTATTTAGCTCTACTGGCCCATCTAACTCTCTGATCCTACTGCCAATATCATTTAGCTCTCACCATCACTCCAAACATCTTCACATTTTTGGGACTTCACATTCTGAGGGTCTCAACTTTGGTAAGTTTCAACACTATTTTCTCTCTAACCTATCACCATAATTCCCACCCTCCTCTGCATTGTCCCAGTCCCACTGGCTATATGACTAAAAATGGCCCAGGATATACCTCTGAACCATGATCTTGGTGATTAGATCTCAGAGTCTACCATCAGATGACCCAGACACAAACTTCTTCTCAACCCCCACCCCCACAGTTGACCATTTGGAGCCCACTCATACAAGACATTTCTTTCTGAAATATTTCTTATGTGTGGGCTATCACGACATCGTCTCCAGAGAACCTGGTGTTCTGCACATGTATGGCTAGCTTCCCTAGGCTGCCCAGCGTAGTCTGGCTCAACTCATGGCCTCTACACCCCAAGCAGCAACATCCGGTTCCTTGGGAAAACATCATTTCATTTCATGTAGAGCACAGTTTCTGAATCTGAAGTACATGACATTTAAAGCTGGTGTTATTCTACAAATATACATCACAATTAAGCAGAAGAACCCTGCAACAAAAAAGAAAAGTCCCTTCTCACAGATAAAATAGCAGACATCTGAAACCATTGACTCAAAGAAAGAAAAATAAGGTCAGAGTCAGAAAAACAAGGGTTTGGGCTTGGCTCTGGCCCTTGCTAGCCATGAAACTTCAGGCAATCATTTAACCTCAAAGAGTCTGTTTAATTATCTGCCTAAAAGGTCAGCTGAGAGAATTTTTAAATAAGATAAAACATGTGAAAATTTATGTATAAGAGTTGTGGTATAAAATTAACAAATTATTATATTATTAACCTAATTATTATTAGACCTCTTGGTCAGGGGAGAAAATTCATGAAAGATATGCAAACTTGCTATAAGAATTTGAAAATTTGGCCGTATTCAACAAATAACCTTATTCCTTCAGGTGCTGATAGATAAAGCTACATACTTTAAAAATTAGGTAAAACCAGAATGAGTTTCAAAACCAGAGATTTCCACAACTAACACACTTCTAAAATTAGAATAGCACTTGGTCTACAATATTTACTTCTTTCCTCTTTACCCTCAACCTATCCCCAGAATAAGGTATGAAATTTCAGAGGTTAAAATATGCAATAGAAGATACTCTATGATTAATTCACATTTTAGAATGAAGTGATTGGAAGATAAATTAAAGGTGATCTGATTCACCAACCCAAGTTAACCTTGAATTTCCTCTGCAGTGTCAAAGTGGTCATTTAGTCAGAACTTGAACATAGTAATAGGGAACTCATTATCTGAACAACAGCCACTGCACATTTTTCTTAATTTGAGATGGACTGACTCATCCTGAAACTTCTACTATAAAAAGTCAGTCCATACCTCCAGTTAATATGTTCATGTCTCCTTGTCTCCACATTAACATCCCTATAATCTCAAAAATTTCCCTTGCGATGTGGTTTTGAGACATTTTGCCATCCCAGCTGCTCATCTTTAAACACAATCCAATTTATCTCTATAACTTGAATTGTGGTGCCCAGCATAAAACAAAATATTCCAAGAGTGGTATAACTTGTAAACCTTTGGATTCTCAATCCTAGGTAGCAACACACTTTTGTTAATGTAGCCTAGGATTTTCTTGTGTCTGTTTGCGACTGTATCATGCCCCTAACTCATATTGAGCTTGCTGGTAATTAAAACTCCTATATCATTATTATATATACTTTTCTATATGTCCTAAAACAGTACTTGGTCATTTGAGTTTGGGGATATGTATACAGGGCCTTAAATGTATTCACGATAATACTTCATTTGGTCAGATGTTCCACTCTCTTAGAAGACCATGGGTACTGGGATTTAAGGAGAAGGGTAAGGGTGTAAGTGTGACTACTGTCCATCAGTTGAAATCCTGTCATACAATATCAGTTTTCCTTCTGGCTTATTCTAGTCACAAGTCTGAGAACTTGGAATTCTATACTCATATCCAAGTTGTTAACAGTAATAACTAACATTTTTTATAACTTAGTGCTTTAACTACTTTCCAATGAGGTAAGTACTATTACTATCACCTTCTAAAAGATGATGAAACTGAGGCTTAGAGAGTATAACTTGCCTAACGTAACACTAATAACTGATAGAAGGAGGATTTGAGCCCAGGCAGTCTGAAGCCAGAGCACTAATCACTGCGTCTATATTATACCATTTTGCCTTTGTAAGCCATTAAGAAACCAATAGAATAGGGTCAAGGGCAGAGTCCTGAGAAATACCTTTATAGAAACTGCCTGATGATGACACTAATGTACTGATTAATGATCTCTGGATATAGTCTTTCAGCCAATTTCTATTCATTTAATATCATTAACACTCAGCTAATATCTACCATCTTAATACAAACACAGAGATATCTTGAAAGACGTGGTCAATGCTTTGTTTTAGCCCAGATGCACTGTTTTGTGCATTCCTCTGACCTAATCTAACAATCCCATCAAAAAAGGAAATTGGATTATTGTGATAATATTTCTTCATATTAAACTTATACTGGGCTCTAGCAATCACTGTTTCCTCCCTTGATTGGCTGCTCACCAACCATTTTTTCAAAATCATTAATTCAAAAATCTTATTTAGAATCATTTGTTTTAGCCAGACTGTAGTTAATGGGAAAATTTCTATCCTTAAGAAAAAGTGAAGGGCATTTACCTGTCTCCATTCTTCCAAAATTACTACTGTTCTTCACAATGAAAATTTTTTAAGAAAAATAAACCAAAAGACATTACCAGTCTGTCTCAAATTTGTGCTTTAGAGCACTTAGGCAACTGGGTGTGTAGCTAAATTTGTCTCTGCAGTACGTATATTGTAAGCTTGAAGTGACAAAAAGATGGTGATAAAATCATAAAGTTCATGTTTATGAAATCAAATAATGAAAAGTAAATTGTTCCTCCATCTGAAATAAATTCATTTAATTCCTCTCTATAAAACTTCTGCTTGAAAGTAAATGCTTCTAGCACACTCCAGCTATTGATTTCTGCTAGTTAATAATTTCTTCTAGTGGTATACAATTCCTAGATGGCTGTTTAAAACATCTGTTAGCCTGTGTCATGTTCCAAAAAGTCAGTCAGCAGGCCAATAAAATTTGTGAGTGTCTTTGGAGTGGAGACCATTCTAGAAGATGCAGTGGGGAAATGTAAAGGGAAGGAATGTATAAATTGATTCAGGGATGAATGAGTCTCAATGACAGCTCTCCAGACAGGATAATAGAATGTAAAATTTAGGGCAGTTTAATGCCCCTCCTAGAACAGACATGCACTTTTCATGAAATGACAAGTTAGCTTAAATCTATATATTTTTATTTATATTTTTTTCTGCTAATCAAAACGCAAGTCTTAAAGGATAGATTTTACTGTAGTGATATATCCCATACCTATTAGGCTTTAAGCTCCTTCTTCAGTTATGAGGATATTTACTGTATAACTCAAGGAGTGGCAAGATGTCCATGAACTCTTGGGACAGGATGGACCTCACCCTCCCCATGAGCACAGCAAAGTACATAGTGTGGGAGGTACACCCAGCAGAATATACAGAGCACTTGCCTCAAAAGCAGAGTCATGGAGAGCAAAAGGGGTCACTGCTAAGTAAACACTTAGTAGCCAGATCCTGAGAAACCCAAGGTATCATGATCATATTTTAAAGCATCTTTCAATAATGCAAAGGAAAAAAAAAAAAAAAACTTAAGATTAAGAACTCCAGGATGAAACAGGAAAGTAACATCCCAGCACAGGCTGGTATAAAACAAGAAAAATGAAATTAACAGCATTTGGACCATACAAGATGGCCAATCCAGATCTGAATACAACTGACTGTTCTCTGAACCAGACCTGGGTAAGTGGTCTCAATCAGACTATTTTAAACACAACAGAGCCTTAAGCAGGGAAAATTGGAAGTGTGTTATCAGAACCCTATTTGTACAGCTATTGTTAACATAATTCTAGTTGTTCTTCATTTTTAAAAAATCCCCCCGATATAGTAAAAAAAAAAAAAAGTTGGCTTTATATGAATCAGAATGCTACAATAGATATTATTATTAATACTCTGGATCCTAATAGAATGTCGCTTGCTTAAAATAACTTTTTTTCTCCTATTGTGGTGATTGCAGGCTGAGAGACACCAGCAGAGGATCTTTTAAACACCAAGGGTATTCTAACTTTCATACCCCATATGCTTAGTGCATATTAGAACTTTTATAATAGTTCATGAATTACTAAGTAAATGAAGAGATAATTTAGACATAAGTATTTTTATATCCTAAGTCAGCTTTATGTGACCTTCATTTCAGAATCTCCCAGAGGAAATCCTTAAAACTGCACTGGCTCCCAGACCTACCAAATCAGAATCTCCAGGGTTCAGGTACCTGCATTTGAAACAAACTTCCCAAGTGATTAAACACATTTACGTTTTTCTTTTGTTTTTTGTTTGTTTGTTTGTTTGTTTTAAAAGGGAGTATGAACGCATAAGTTCCTACAGATAATTCTCTGGAGTAACCCTTGTTTCTGATACTTAGTTGCCAGTCTTGTTTCTGAGATTATGGTTGAGTCGCATTACCTCTCTAAGCCTCAGCTCACTCACCCACAGAATAGTGGATGGAGTAGAGCCTCCCCAGAAGATTGCTGTGAGGATCACAAGCAGCACTATGCCTGCGGGCTACTTAGTCCAAACTGAGGGGTAGCCATTATAATTAACAAAGGTACACAGAAAGGAGAATTGGTTTGGTTCTTTATTTCACTAGGACATAATAATCACTGATTACAATCATTAACAGAGCTTATCATTAATAAATGCCAACCATGTGCTAAAATAGAGAACAGGCACTTTACATGTGCTAATAGATTCACAAAGAATTTGACATTTAGCTACTGCATAAAGAAGGAAACTGCAGCCCAATGTGGTGAAGTAAACTCTCCAACTCTTCATAGGAAGAGAATTCCAGAGCTGTTTTCTTCCCCAGACATCAGGTTCTAAAGCCAGTAACCCTGCCTCTGAGTCCCAAAGATATATTTGCATCCCAAATAAAGTATATTTTTCTTCTGAATAAAAAGGGGAATTTTCCCTTGAACTCTCAAGAGTGAGATTGTTGAATGTGTGAAAACCAATATTAAATCATACACTTATTAGCATTTCACACTCAATTTATGTTATATGAATTGTTCTGTTCTCACAGAACATCCTGAACAGGAAGCTTTACTATCCAAGCTGTTTCAGTTAAGATCTCTTAAAGGTTATTGTGGATAAAATACTTGTCAGCAACTGAAATTCATTATCTGAGATTTTTTTTTTCAGGCTATGTTTTACAAACAAGATCATCAGGCCAGTAAGTCCATCAATAATATTTATTGAACTCCTGCTAAATGGATGTGTCTAGGAGGGGCTATTTGCTCAGTACTTTCTAGTTAGACTTTTCAGTCCTGGTGATACAGCAAAAAGCTTTTCCCATCTAATGTTAGTTGTTAAAAATTATTTATATCAAGTCTCATATTCTAGACTTTCTTTTTGTGATTACCATTGCTATCATTTTTCATTCAGTAGGTGCTTAGGCAGTTTCAACAGGGAAGCACAAACATATCAGATATTCTTTGCTAATGTTCCTGTTTCATTTTACATGTAAACTAAATTGGGCCGAGTGTTTTTTAAGAGGGAAAGAAATGGTTTGAATCCACTAATCACTGAAATAGCACTAAAATATAAAGTAAAATTCTGCTGAGAAGATCATCTAGACAAAGCTTTAAAATACATGCCTCTTAAAAACAAAAACTTTTTAGTTAAAAAGAGAGGGCAATGGTGGTAATGGTAGAAAAATATTGTAAATATAATTAATACCACTGACTTGTACACATGAAAGTGGTTGAGAGTGGGGAATTTTGTTTTGTATATATGTTACCACAATAGAAAATTTTTTTTAAAAAAAGGAAAAATACATCTACAAATTAATAAAATTCAATACCCTTGGCTGGGCACATGAGTGCTACCAATCTAAAAAATGGCTTCTTCAGAGGTTAGTCCTCTCCAGGATAAGGTGAATCGTTCCATGCAATTTCAGACTTGAGTCCCTTCTATATGCATTTTAAGTCACTTGATATTATACCCAGTTTCCAGTCCCTTCTTTGTCATAAAAATTACTTGAATGACTCCTTGGTAAAGGGAGTTCCATTGTTATGTGACTAGTTCCAAGAAAGATACTGAATATTTAATGGGGCTGGAATTAGCTGAAATCTGTGATTTGACATCAACAAAATCACTCATGATGGGGCCCCAGATGAGAATGCCATTAGCAGGCAGCATGACTTCCCTATGACATCAACTAACTGAAGAATGCACAGAAAGAATTCAGAATGAAAGTTGATGTTCCCCTTTTCAACATGCCTCTTAACCCAGCTTCCCTTCACTGAGCACAGTGCAGTGGTCAAAGTCTCTTCTCACTGAATCTTAAGAAAAAGGCTAAGCATGCTGCCTGGCAGACCTGCTGTTCTGGAGTTCCAAGGTTTCCTTTTTCCAGTGTTTCTGCATTAGTTGTGAATACTAAAGCAACAGCTTGGGAGCTATGGTTCTCATTAGAATGTGGCAAAGAGCAGTGGTAAAAAAGAGCTTTCATTTGAACTTCTAACCTGACAAATCTAATTTGCAAAACAAGTGAACCTAAGGGAACACAGAGCCTCTTTGGTCAGAGGGAGCATTCTACCCGTGTCATTATTCCAGGTTACAGTGTGACAGTCCATGAAAGGCTTAACAAGGCCAAACTAACCTTAGGTAATCAGTTTCTATCTGAAAGCACCTCTGCTAAAGAGGCTTGCTCAGACTTTTGTTTATTCATGCTGCAAGTACTTATCGAGCACCTATTCCGTAGCAGGCAGACAGCTGTGCGAAGCACTGGAGGGTGGGAGGTGAGGGGATGCCATGGTGAAAGACAGGCATGAGCCTGCCCTCACAGAACTTACACTCTTATGGGAAAGACACATCCTCAGTGTAAGTTACAACAATAAAAGAGGGTGAGTTTTATTACAGGAAGTGTAGGAGACCATGATACCACACAGAAGGGATCTAATTTTGTATTAGGTTCAGGGAAGACTTCCCCAAGGAAGTGACACGTGATTTGATCCCTGTAGGTCACGTGGAGGTTACTCAAAGTGTCAGGCACTCTTATACAACATTCCAGATGCTCTCAGTCTTACCCATCTCTTGTTCCAGCTGTAAGTGAGGCGACCAGTTCTAGGCAGGCTCTGACCTCAGTTGCAACCTCAAGCAGCCTTGCCTCAGCCCAGCATGTCTCTCACCTCTCACACTAGGGTCTCCCTGCTGATAGCTCAGAACTCAGTGACCACGTATGAGCAACCTGACGTGTGTGTCCCTCACTCTTGCTCCCTGGAAAAGGGGTAGCCCATTAACCTTTATCTCAACTAACTTTCTGGGGGAATTTAAACTAAAATATACTGATAAAGTAAAGGAATTACAATCCAGTCAGAGAGAAACACAAAACCAAAACCCCAAGGTCTGAGAGGCTTTAATTTAATAGGGTTGGAACAAAGAACATGAGAATAAAAATGGTGAATAAACAACCATTTGAGGAGCCATATAGGGAAGTCATGTGGGTTTAAAGAGTTTAGACATGCATGATCCATTAGACACTTGTGGCTGCTGAGCACTTGAAATGTGACTAGTCCAAATTGAGAGGAGTTGTAAGTGTAAAATATACAGTGAACTGCAAAGACTTAATTTAAAAAAAAAAAAAAAAAAAAAACCTCAGTTTTTAAAATTGATTATTATGGGTTGAATTGTTTCCCCAAAAAGATATGTTGATATTCTACTCCCCAGTACCTCAGACCATGACCTTATTTGGAAATATGGTCCTTGCAGATGTAATTAGTTAAGATGAGGTCATATAACAGCAGGTTGAGCCTTTAGTTCAATATGACTGATGTCCTTATAAGAAGAGACACAGACACATGGGGGAGAAGGCCAAGTGAAGACTAAAGCAGAGACCAGAATTACATTGCAAAAAGCCATGGAATGCCAAGGATTACAGGACACCACCAGAAACTAGGAAGTGGCAAGGAAGGATTCTTTCCTAGAGTCCTCAGAGAGAGCATGGCCCTGCTGACACCTCAATTTCAGGCTTCTATCCTCCAGAACTGTGAGACAATAAATTCCTGTTGTTTTAAGCCACCAAGTTTGTGTTAATTTGTTAGGGCAGCCCTAGGAAACTAATACAATTATATATTGAAATGGTAGTATTTTTGATATATTGAGTTAAATAAAATATATTATTAAAATTAATTTTACCTGCTTCTTTTTACTTTAATGTGGCTCCTAGAAAATTTCAAATTACACATGTGGGTCATGTTATATTTCTACTGCACAACACTGGCTTAGACTTTATCCTAAGGGCAATGGGAGCCACATTCAGGAAAAACTAAAATTTAAATTTAAAAAAAAATAATAAAAAAATATATATGGTATCCTGAATTAGAATTAGTGATAATGCAATCACATAGGCACAGGGAATAGAACTGACAAGGCTTGATGAAAGATTGAATGTAGTATGAGAGAAATAACAAGGATTTTGCTATGAGTTCGAGCAATTAGATTAATGGTTTTGCATTTTCAGAGTTATGGAATCCAAAGGAAAGAAAAGCCAGGAATGAGTTCACTTTTAGAAATGGAGAGCTTGAGATATCTGTGGGATATAAAGTGGAAATGTCCAGCAGGCACTAGATTAGACATATCTGTAGATCAAGAAACAGCCCTGAGCTAGAGATCTAGTATTGAGAGTCATCATTTACATTACAAATGAAACCCAGGGAGTGGATACAATTGCCCAGAGACAAGATGCAGAGGGGAAGAAAAGGGCACTCCACCTCCTCATTTAACTCACTCCACAGCCTTTGCTTCTGTCACTAATTCAAAAGAATGGCATAGTGCATCTAGTTGGCAGAACTAACGTCTCAGGCCTACATCCCAATGGCAAAGGATGCTTGATATTGGGAAGTCAGCTATGCCCCTCCCAAGAACTCATAAACTAATATATTCCTCAAATATAGAAAGGAGATTCAGGTGCCAGGAAGCCAAAATGAATGATGAATATTACTAAAAGTGAAAAGAAGATGGATACCAGGAAATGTTTTAAAATCACAATATAAGAGGATTCATTACACTATTCTTTCTATTGCTGTATACGTTCAAAAGTTTAAAAACTGTCAATGAATAAACCCATGGAAAGTATTCAATATTTGATCTCATTACTATTATATTAGTGTTCTACTGCTCCTGTAACAAATTGCCACAAACTTTGTGGCTTAAAACAACAAAAATTTGTCCTACAGTACTGGAGGTCATAAATTTTAAAATCAAGGTGTCATCAGGGTTTCATTCCCTCTGGAGGCTCCAGGGGAGGATCCATTCCTTGTCTTTTCTTCCTTTGAGAGCCCAGTGGCTGGCTGGTGTCATTTGTTTATTGCTGCCTTTCTGCTTTGTTTATTGAATCGATAAGAACTAGGAATAGATGGGCTTTTTCACTGTGTAACAAAATCAAACTACCTTTGTAGTATAATAAGGAAGCTGATCATTACTTGTTTTTTCAATGTACACTTTAGAATTTGATTGCAGTAAGGAGCGAACACTTAGAAACTGATTAGCAAAACCATAGGTAATTAAGAAAATGTGAAAATGGACATCAATTTATTCATAATATATATCAATATAGTCTCTTGAACAACTAAATAATCTGAATACATTGTATCCTAGAATATAAATATGTAGGAAACAGAAAAAAAAACAAAACACAATTACCTGCAATAATAAGACTCACAGGCATGGCACAACTAAAACGGTCCCCTACAATTTATTTGTTAATCTCATATATTTGTAACAAGTCTATCACATCTCAATTTTATTCCCTCCTTCGGGAAACTGGAGCGACTACAAGCTGCCCTTTATCCCCAATTCCTCCCATATGTATACACACACCCCTACATATACTCTAAGATTATAGAAATGCAAATTAATTTTTAAAAGAAGAAAGAGACTTCATTCAGCAAATATTTACTTAGTAAAATAGCATTAGCAGGCCATTAATGACACTGAAGATAAAAAAATTAAATAAGGCATGATTCCTGCTTTCTCATTCAAAGCCTCATCCAAAAGTATAACTGAAGAGATCAGATTATGGATGAGATGTGGATATAGATGGACTCAACAATATGCCATGAATTGGTAAATTCTAAAAGAACCTACCTAACTCTCACAAAAGTCAGGCATTTGGTATTTCCTACTAGAACTTCTTCCTAAGAAGCTTATATAGGAACCATAGAGATTTTACTAATGTTAAGATATTTTTGTTATAATGTTAAGGTGTTAATGTTTTTTGTTCCCCTATGGAGTATTTTTATTAATTTTATCATATTTAACCCTCATAACCAGGATATGAATTAAGAATATTTTGTCACATTTAAAAGTAAACAAACAACTAAATGGTTTGCTCAAGTTACACAGCTAATAGATATGAGAGCCAGGTCTCCAGCCAAATGTTATGAACTCATAATGCCCATCCCAACGCTTCAGAGACACACAGAGAAACAGGCCTAGGTGTAGTCATCCAGAGGCACACTGGCAGCTGGCCAGGACGTCCATTAGATTTAGTTCAAAATAGGTGAGGCATACATTAGGATTTAGATTTAATAACACTTCCTATGTCAGCTCTGTTTTTAAGATGTAAACAGGTGGATTCTTTTCAACAGTCAGTTTCAGGGGCTTTCATGATACACAAATAATGGCACTTTCAAAACTTCTATAAGATATGCTCACATATGTACTTTTCTAGAAAGAGAGTTTTATTTTAAGATAGCCATTTATTTTCATGGGAGTTCATGGAAACAGAGATTTTTCTATTATTAGGTGTATTTCTGTCTCTCCAGTTCCTAGAACATTGGTGCTCATTGAATTAGTGAATAAAATTCTAAGCAATAATTCAAAGATGGAAAAGCAAAAGTAATTTTTTAAAAAGAGGGGGAGTAGCCAAGTATAAACTATTAGATGTTTAATGGAGCAGGCCGTCATTTAGAAATGTGTAAATTTCCTGTAAGGGTAGAGTAGATCAGGCATTTTTTTTTGCTGCAGAAAATAAAATTGACAACTTCAAGATAAGTGGTATCAATAAAATTATACATTTCTTGAATGGCATCAAATTATAATAGTTCTATAAATAAAAATACACATTTAGAACCAAGGCAACTTGAAGAAGTTGTTGATGCTAGGACAGGGGCAGGGAAAAATACAAGATGAGCCTGGAGCATCTTGTGGCACTGGAACACGGGAAGTGCTTAAAGGGTTAAAAAAAAAA
>JAQZBX010027066.1:0-28464 GCA_029593785.1 Cabassous unicinctus
CCAGTAGACTTCCGATTATTCAGTCTGTGTCAGCCAAAAGTACCTGCAGTTACCTGGATAGGCTGCTGCAGGGCCCCCCAGCTTCCTCCCTGCTTGAGTTGGAACTGAAGGCTAGGCTAGGGCTGCAGGCTAATCTGGGTGAAAGAAACTGGTCTCTACCATCCCATGATTTTCAGTCAGCCCCGCTTCCCCTCATGCTGGGAGTGGAGTCAAAATGGTGGCTACCAGCCTCCTTCCGACTTGGACAGGTTCAATATTCGACTGTTCTTAGGGTTCTATTTTAGCCAGCTGAACTGACTAATCAGTAGCTGAAATCGGTGGTCAACCGTCTATTCCTCCCCTGCTCTTGGGAAATGGAACTTCCAATTCCTGCCACAGAATAGCTCCTGGAGTGGCTTGTGTCTCCCAAGTAGGATGATCACCAGCTTCCATGGCGTGGCCTACAATTTCCCAGAGAGGCTAGCGCAGCTCCTCCCAGCTTCCTCCCTGCCCGAGGTGGGCCTGGGGCTTAGGCTAGAGCTGCGATCTGATCTAGATGGAAAAAAGTCGGTCCCTACCAACCCTGTGATTTTCAGTCAGCCCCACTTGCCCTCGTGTCAGGTGTGAAGTTAAGATGGTGGCTACCGGCCTCTTTCTGACTTGGACAGGTTCAAATTTTAGCTGTTCTTAGTATTATACTTTAACCAAGCTGAATTTACTAATGAGTAGCTGAAGTTGGTGCCCAACTGACTCTTCCTCCCCCGTTTTGGGAAGTGGAGCTTCCAATTCCAGCCCAGGAACAGCTCCCGAGGCAGCTTGTGCCTCCAGTGGAGGAGGGCACTGGCCTCCGTGGCGTGGAGTGCTCTACTTACAAATCTTCTCTGCAGATGGGCAGTCTCCTTCCATTCTTTCAAGGATGTTGCAGAAGGCACTTCTGGTCTCCTGGAGCCCCCAAACAAATCCTTTAGTTAGCTCTGGGTGGTTACTAACTGCCCTGTAGCAGGAGCTGATTCTAGGAGCACCTTACCCTGCCGCCATCTTGCTGGCTGTCCCCAAATAATTTTTGACAAAGGTATAAATGCAATTTAATGCAGGAAGGATAGTCTTTGCAACAGGTGGTGCTGGAGCAATTGGAGATCCATAGGCAAAAAGAAAAAGGTGAACCTTGAGCTAAATCTCACACCTGATAGAAAAATCAACTCAAAATGGAACATAAATTTAAATGTAAAATGTAAAGCTATAAAACTTTTAAAAGAAAACATAGGAGAAAATCTAGAAAACCTAAGGCTAAGAGCCTTTGGATATGATACCGAAAGCATGATCCATTTAAGGAAAAAAAGTGATAAATTGGACTTCATCAAAATTAAAAGCTTTTGCTCTGCAAAATACCCTATTAAGAGGATAAAAAGATTGAGGCCAGTGCTCTGATCCTGAGTATGCATTGGGCTGCTAGCTTGGGAAACTGAGGCAGAAGCCTAAACCTATGGACACGGTTAAAGTGGTGTAGAAGGAAGTCTTTGGTGTGGGCACTCAGCTCTTCTTGGGCCCACCAGTTATGTAACCTATTAGAAGCAAGAAGGAGGATTCTGTGTTCTGCTTTCAGCACCTGCTGGAATTGGCTCAGGAATTGGTAGGCAGTCCCATTGTGGAGAGTGAAGGCAGGAAAAGATGAAAGAGGCTGGCCAGTATCACCTCATGATTACTCTTACCAATTTGTTTCCCTGTGGATAATCAAAGAAGCTCTTCTTTTTTATAAGTAGAAATACAAAGAATATAATTCCCTTCCAGTAATGGTCAAAGGAGAAAACCAACAAAAAATGAGTCTCCACAGTTTATGTCTAAAACAGGAAGGGATTCCCAGGTCTAGGATTTAGCTGGAAGGGTAGATGATGTCATTTTACTTTACGTTTTTTTTTATTCAGCTGTGAGTTCAAGTTGCAGGTTTCAGAAGGTGTGACAGGGTCTAAAGTAGAACCCAAAATGCCTCTACTGTAATATGTGATTAAGAAGCTAAAGATAAATAAAGATATTTATTTATAAAGATATAAATAAATAAAGATATTTATTCATCTGTGTTTACTTTTTAGTTTTTAATTGTTTATATTTTCAATTATTAAATGTACAAATAAAGTTAAGAGAAAAAAAATAAATAAAAGAAGCTAAAGATGCTGTCCATTCATGGTGTAGATTGGCCTTTGTGGCTCAATTCTCTTATAAGGGATCCTTGGCGGTGAGAAGAAGTTCTAAGTGGAGCAGCTGTAAGCCATGTACTATTGGGGTTCTTACCCACTACTGCCCTGTACTTAACTGAAGTTCTCTCTGTTACAGAAAATTCCGTCTGGCATCAAGTGGATTATAAACCACAGTTTCCCCATTCAGGATAATATATATAGAGTGAGGGTTTTTCTGCCAATGCTATAATCTTTTTTTTTTCTGAAAGCAAGAAGTAGGAGAATTAATAATATCTCTGGAGACACCTGAGATGCTGGAGGGAGAAATGGTTTTCAGAACCTAGTTCTTCAGAGCTCTTGGCCACTCTCAGAGGGCTAAGCCCAGATTTTGGTGCTCTTTTGTCTATCTGTGTTTTAAGGAATGGCTAAATGCAGGCAGTATTTGGAAGTATAGAGGAGAATAGAGAAGGGTGTCAGAGTAGAAGGATTCAAATATAATCAGGTCAGCTTTGCACAAACAAATGTAAAAATATAACTCGGGCGCCCGATGTGATATACAGAGCTTTAGATGGAAAGAAATCCCTGGCAGCAGGGAAAGCTCTTGCCTGGGAAGGAATTAGGGGCTGCATCCCAAGGACTGGAGCTCCATGAGACAACCCTCTGGGCTGGTCACCTCATTTCTCCCACCTGTGTGACCTCGGCTATTAAATGAGGAGGTTAGATTTAGTTATGGCTCACGGCCTCTTCAATGTCTGTGCAGATGCTTCCTAATAAGTCTGTCTGGGATCTCAGATCCATTCTAGACCCTGATCCCTGGACTTCCTTCTGGGAATGGCAGGAACTTTCTTGTCTCATTTTGGACTTGAGGGCATCTTATTACTAAACTTGGAGGTCTTTTGGCTTCAGTCCCTAGAAGCCTGACACTTTCTTCTCTTTTCTGTCTTTTATTCTTCTACTTCTTGCCTGATTTGCATGCATGTCCACACACTAGGAGCTAAGGCTGGTTTTTACCAGTCTTCAAAGTTCCTCCTCTTTAATTTCTAAACAGTTTCCCCCTCACCCCGACTCCCACCATTCACTCTATTTTGAGCTCCTTGACCTTATTTCCCTAAACAAACACAACACCTTCAAAAATGTCTGCTGAGTAAATGAAAACAATGGAAGGTAATGTTACATCACTACACTGGGAAATTATTTGCCTTACATCTGCTTTCTACAAAAAGCTTGGTTATTTTTTTTCTCTTAAAAATAATTTGCTTCCTATTGAAGCTCTTTAGAAATGTCTATTTCTAGATTATGTTCCCTCCTGGTTCCCAGCTCATTTGCAGAGAAAAGACAATTGGCATTGTCAGAATCTGAAAAACAACCAAGCCCTCAGCTCAGTTATCTTGATGTCCCTCTCCATCAGGAGAGTGGCCTTTTACAATATCAAAACACCTTAACATTTCCACCAAAGAGAGAAAATAAAGTCACTTTACCTACACTTAGCCGAACTCAGCATCATCTCCCCAGTGTAGAAAATACGCTTTCCTTGCAGTTCTTGTTAATTACCTTTTACTGCTGCTGCCTCCTGCTCCAAAGAGGAGAAAGGAACTATTCTGGAAACTATAATTGGATAGGAGGTTATTTCCAACTGAGGCCAGAGGTAATCATTAGTTTTAGCAACTAGTGGTTCAATAAAAACTATCCATAACAATGCAATAGGATACTATCTCTTTTAGTGAAGACAATTATTTTTTATTCAATCCCTGTTCCCTCTTTAAATATAACATCAATAGCAATAAAAACATATTTTTCAAACAAACAAACGGTGGGTTTATCAAGATTTTTGTCTCGAGATATAATTCTCACTTTGCTTGCTTGACGTATCAAGCCATATGGAGGCAAAACAGAACGAGTACAAAGGTCTTAAACACATGCTTCATTTAAAGGTTTGTTCCAAAAATATCAAGACACCGAGAGAATTGATGCACCTAACACTCCCTCCTTTTCCGTGAGTATGTTGGAACTCAAGGTTTTCTTGGCTTAGATGCCTGGGAACAGCCAGGAACTGTGTTTTGTTTCAGAAGGAAAAACAGCATAGAATTAGAGATGTAGGACTGGTATTTCTGACTTTCAAAGCAAGTTTAATATAAAACAAAAAAGGCAAAGACAGTTGGAAAAAAAAAAGCGGGAAATGTTACCAAGTTTTGGAAGGCAAAGGAATATAATTTGATAAAGAGTCATTTACTTGGGGACAACTGTGACCTGGAGGGCATAGCTCCATCAACCTAGCAGTCATCTGGTAAGTCCTTATAGAGATACTACATCTGTCCACGCTGGCTTGGTGTGGGTTTGATCATTCCACTGGTTTTGGATATCCCTGAGCAAACAGTTCTTCCAAACCATAGGCTCTTACTGTGGGTATTTTGTATGTTGTTTCTCGTTTTAAAAAGTGATTAAAAAAAACCTCCCTTCCTTTTTTCCAGTTCCTTGTTTCTGAACAACACCCACCTCCTTTTCTGTTCTTGTCTACCTTTGCAATTTCTGGCACATATGTGCTATGCTGAATCCCATGCTTAAGTCAACAGCTGTTGTCATGAAAAACAAGAACTAGAAAATTAGAAAATCTCACTGCTTTGCAATGCTTATTAGTGTGAAACTGCAGCAATAGGCTTTATATATTCTAGTGGACATCCTACTCATTGGCTTGCAGACTCATTCTTACTAAGAAATGGGTCATTCAGTGTAGCTCTGTTTAGTTAATAGATCTGTTTATGTGACTTAAAATAAAGAGATTGAGACTTTGGTGCATGATTCCTGGGTGTATTGTCAAAAAAACAAAGAACTTAGCGGGTGATAGTACTCAAATGTTACCTGGGATATAAATCAATCTCCCTCCTAATATAGAAATCCTTCCAGCAACATCACATAATCCTTGAGTTTTGGAGTTGGAAGGGACCTTAGAGAGCTAATAGTACAATCCCCTACAACTCTCTTTAGAGCATCCTAGAGAGATGTTTACTTAGCAATTGCTTTTTAAACTTCCTTGCATGAAAACCTGCATAAGACTCACCTTTGCGTTTTGGAAAATTTCAGTATTTAGAATCAAGTTAACTCCAGAGAGCTAATTTCTAGCCCCTTGACAAATCCACAAATGGATTCAGCCCCTGCCTTTTGGAGTTTCACAGAAAAAGTCTAATGTACCTGTAGCATGCCAGGCTTTCAGATGTAACAAAGTGCCACACACAGGCTGGCTTAAAGCAATAGAACGTCTCATCGTTCTGGAGGTTAAACGTCTGAAATCAAGGTGTCATCAGGCCCTCGGACCATCTGAAACCTGTAGGGGAGAATTCTTCTTTGCCTCTTCTAGCTTCTGGTGTTTGCTGGCCATCCTTGGCATGGTTTTGGCTTGTGAATGCACCACTCCAATCTCTTTTCATCTCCACATGGTCTTCTCTGTTTTTGTGTTCTCTTATTTTTTTGTTTGTTTTTAGTTCTCTTATTTTTTTGTTTGTTTTTAGGAGGTATGGGGGATCAAACCCAGGACCTCGTACATGGGAAGCAGGCGCTCAGCCACTTGAGCTACATCTGCTTCCCCAAAGTTCCTTCTTTTGACATGGGCACCAGTCATATTAGATTAGGGTCACCTGAGCCAGTTTGGTCTCCTCTTAATTAATCACATCTTCAAAGTCCCGATTACCAAACCAGGTCACAGTCACATGACTGGGGTTGAGGACTTCAACAAACTTTTTTGGGGACACAATTCAACCCACAATGCCAGGCCAAACACACTTCAGTTTCTTTCTCCACAACCCCTGCACCAGGCCGCGCAGGACGTCTCCTTCCTGGGCAAGCCAAGGACTGCTGGCACCCTTCCCAAAATGAGGTGGGCAGGTCTGAACACTGTTATTGTGTTCTTATTTATAGAATTGGTCCTTTTGACAGGACCATCTTTGTTACATTGAACTGACAATATCCTTCTTATATGGCAGATCGTATTCTAAGAATTTTTCAGGGATGAGATACTCTACAGCTTCATTTGTGTTTCTTAGGGAGTTTACTGTAAACCATTCGATGTTCTAATTTTCGTTTCTCCTCAAGACCACCTCTTGTTAGAAGGTATTTGACTTCCTTTGCGGGAGAGGTGAATTTCTGAAGTGGTACTCTGATAATTCAATGCTTGCAGTGAATTAGATCTAGCATGAAAAAACTAAGAATGGATGAGACAAAAGGCAGTGGTTTTATGAACAGAAATACACTCATTTAAGACATTTATTGTGAGGAGCTTGAGTCAAACAGTATTATAACACCAAAGATATTACAAAAATCAGTGTTGGTATGTAAAGACCTTCAGGCAAAGTAGAAATTTGAGATATTGTTCCAAATAATTCAAGTCAACCTCACATCTCTTGTCCTACAGTTCCGTTTGAAGATCAATTTTATGATAATTTTAGATCCCCAAAAATGGGTGCTGGAGAAGTAATTATTTCAAAAAAGTCTTAAAGAAAATATAACTAAATGCTAACAATATTTAAGTCATGAGTAACACTGTTATTTTTGCAGTGGAAAAAAGATTTAATTTGGAAACTGTAATTGCCTTTTTATCTGCTTCTCATCTAATATGTGTGGTAAAATCTGTTATGGCATTTGTAAGGTTATAGAAAAACCATGGACACTAAGAAAAAAAGTTTTCAGAGGAAACATTTTCAAACATATTTAAAAAAATTTTTAACTCTGCAATTTTAAAAATATTTCAAACTTTCCCTTTTCTAAAAAAAAAAACCTTTGAAAACAAACTAATGGTCTCAAAAACAGTTCAGACAGAGACACATGAAGTAATGTTTGGATTCTATGTTAAATAGTTTCTTTATAAATAAAAAGTCTGAAGTGCTTTTGAATCCAGATTCAAATATTTTCAAAAGCATTTTAGATGAGCTTGCTCTGTGAAGGGGAAATGAGATTTTGGAAGAAAGCTTCCTTCAGAAACTTCTGAAGTTGCCCCATCAGACAAGGAATTTCTACAAGTAAATGCCTACCAAAGAATAAATATGGTTTCAAATTTAAGACTGATGTTGTATAGAGTAATACAGCAAATAGTGTTGCCATTTCCAGGTCAGCAAAATAATATCCAGCTTGCAGGATCAAAATTGCCTCCTCGGTATTTCAATATACTCTCGTTTCTTTTCATTGAATCCTAATTAAGCACAGATAGGGTTCTGGTTCTGGGAAAGAATTTCTTAGTTTCTTCATCTGTATAGTGAAAGATTTGAACTAAATCCTTTCCAAGACCCCTAACCAGATAAAAAATTCTGAGGTTCTCATGTTGCAGCATATACTTTTGAAATTGCTTGCTGATACACATGCCTAATAACTTTAAGCAAAACTCTGGGACAGAAAGTTAGAGTATATTACACGATATCGTTTTTTTTACATTTGATATCTTTAAGGTATATAATACTAATAATAATTTCTTTAACTTTGTCTTGCACCAAACAAGATCATCCGAGCCATCTTTACAATTGCTCTCTTTTATGCTTACGCTTCTTTCTCTTTTATTCTTTCATGTTTTATACTTTTTATTCTATTTCTTTTCCCTCTCATTCTTTGTTTTCTTATTTACTTTTTCCCTTTGCTTCCCTTGATGTTTTCTCTTTTTTTGTCTTCCTATTGAGATTTTGTGAAGTTAGTTGTCCCTTGGATACAATAAATAACAGAAAAATACTGGCATTCCTGGGCTTAAAAAAGGATATTCTTTTTTGCAGCATTAAATTATAACCATTTATATGTTTGGTGAATATGCGCTGTTCCTACTCATTTAATTAAATGCCACCTGGTTGTGACAGGTCACCCTGCTGTCTTTCCTTCCCCTTCGTGGGAGTGTTCATTTTTCAGTCATTTCCTCCTAAAAATCTCTTCCCACAAATTGATCTGATATTTGGTGAGCATTCCATCCTACTTAAGGCCTGATAGTTACGCTATCAAAATGTTACTTGGGGGAAAAACTTCCTGCATTTTTAAAAATTATTTTGTTTCAGGTATATAGCCAAATTTTTATAACATAATGAAAAGCAGTTCAGATACCCCCACCCCACCCCGTCTAGAGGATTATTAGGCTACTCGGGTGGAGTTGCCTTTCCCGAATGCCCACCTGCTGAGGGGAAGAGGTAGTCTAAGGGCATTCTAGGTGATTTTTGGGGAAAACAGCTGGGGCTAAAAAAATTATGCTTAAAAAAGTATGAAACTTTTCATCATTTTTCATAAAAATTATGAAAGGTTTAATAGCTAATTCTGTTTGTTCAGTGGAATAGGCCATCAGAAGGCAACAAAAACAGAAAAAAATGACTGGAAAATGACTAATTAGATGACCTTCTTATTATCTTAGTTCAATAGTAAATACAGGGTAGGTATACATAGATTAATTCCATCAGGCTAAAGTGGCAGAATTCTTGAAATTCAGAGAAAAGCACATGGTCTTCTAAAAATAATGAATTCACATCCTCATACTCCTCCTCATACATCCTTCTTTCAGTGCCATAGCTGAAAGAAATTTCCAAGCTAGAAATTCTTAGAAAAATTTCTCAGAAATTTATTTGGTACAAGTGGCGATGGTGGATGTGGTATGTGGTAGATGGGGCAGGGGAAGGAGAAAGAGAAAGATAAAATTATAGCAAAAGTTTAATTAAAAAACAAATTCGTCTGGATGTATTTTTATCAGCAAAAAAATGTTCTAATGCCTAAGAGGTTGATGGTGACTTTTGTTTTCAAGTAGCAAATTGGGCATGCGCTCCTTGTGATCTATGTCTGAAAACTAGTCCTGCCACCACATTGAGAATGAAAAAATCTCAAGTTTATGATGTTTGCCAATCCCCTCCCCCAGGTGTATTGCTTCAGAAAGCTGAGAGGGATTCTGGTAGAAAGGAAATGTGCTTCTTTGGAGAAGTATCATTTGCATCTTAACCACAAGTGCAAAGCTCTTTTTTATTTTTTTTCATAATCGACATGTATAAATTAGAAAAAATTAATAGTTTCTGAAACCATTGGAAATTATCCAAGTCAGTATAGGTTGCCTGGGTGACTTCAAAATCACCTGATGATTTCAGGCTCCTCAGAACGCACCTTTGAACTGTGGATACCTGTGGCTTGTGTAGCGCTAAACCAGGTTTGCAGCCATCTACTTGTCATTCAGATACTAAAGCTTTCCTTTATGGTTCTGAAAAAGCCAGGTTCCCCTGTTCCCTTATTAACTGAGATCAACTAGAAAGACAAATGACAGAATGGCATCTTTTTCACTCTCTTCTGGCCTCCCAGTATTCTGGTCAACATGTACCATGTCTCGATCCATATCACACAGCATGTTTCTGGAAGCATGGCCTGCTGGCAAGCACGCCTTGAGCATCATGTCTTCCTCCACATCTCTTTTCAGTGTCCAAAGAGAGTTGAATCCTGGGTCCTCAGCAACTCTATTGCAGTCAAGAGGCTCAAAGTGGGGGCGAGAGCCTCTGGGGGATTCGAAGGTTCACATTCAATCTCGAATCGAGAGCTGTTTCCTGGGAAACAAAACTTTTCAAAAAATCTCATTTTTGCATGAATCTCCAAGTCTTCAAGTGGCAGGATGTGCTTCTGGGTTTAAAGAAAGTCTTTTAAGTCTAAGGGCACAGTAAGTTGAGATGTATTACCTGCTCAACTCGTCTCAAAAGCCCGTGGACACTTTCTTTCACACTGCTAATGAAATAGGAGAACACACATATGTTAAAGACAGAAACAAACAAAAACGATTAAACTTTTTTCTCTGGAGGGTCTCGATGAACAAAGCGATCTGGCACAGGACTGAAGAGACATCAAAGAGCAGTGGAAAGCACGCTGTACTGGAGTAAAAAGATATTACCTCTAATTGGTGACTTACATTTTAACTTATGGGGTGATATTGGGCTGTGTGTCACCAATGATCCTCCAGAGTCTTGCTGCTTCATCGGTAAAAAGAGAAGATTTGTTTAATCTTTTTTTATAAGATAACCCTCCCCATCCCGTCCAATGACTCATCTGAGAGTGTGTCTTACAGCGGCTGTGTCTGTGTCTTGCCATAAACATTTCTGGTCCTCCTTTGTACAGGCTAATAATTTGCCCATCACTGGTTAGTTTGAGGACGTCAATCACAAAAGCAGATTCTTTTGAATTTAAAACATCAAAGAAATATACTAATGTTTCAGAGATTTTACCAGCTCAAGTGTGTATATTTATTAGGAAAGTTTTTTTTCTCCAGAGATACATTTGGTAGAAATGTTGATTGTGCTAGAGATAATTATCATAATGAGCTTGTATGCTTGTGCGTGTCTGCTGCCAAATAGATGTACACAAAACAAATGTTTGGGATGGAAATTACGCTTTCTGTCTAAAAAGTGGTATTCCATGTTTTATTCCTCAAAAGCACAATTTAGCAACCAGGGAGCCTAATTCTCTGTTTACTGGAGGGGAGGGCAATCACTTTGCCAGTTCCATTGTTACCATGCAACGATTTATTCCGAGTTATAGAAACAAAGGCCATTTTTCTTGGGCCTTTGTTAGTTAGTTCATTATTAAGTATGTAACAATTTGCATTTTTGTGAGCAGTGGTTTCTCCCTTCATGTTCTCAGAGTGGCAGGCATATTAACAGGAGTGTTCTGAATTAATCTCTCTGTTACTGCTTCTTCAAGAACAGGCAGAGTGGGCATCACCATCCCAAAATCCTCACGACTGGGGAATGAACAATGGACTAAAGTAGACTTACTATTTTTCTACCATAGACTTACTATTATTCTAGCAATGGAAGAACTCTTATCATTGATATAAAGGCTGTGGCCACCAGAGGTTCTGAGGGATGAAAGAGGGCAGAATAGGTATAATATGGGGGCATTTTTGGGACATTGGATTTGTCCTGCATGACATTGCAGTGACAGATACAGGCCATTCTATGTTTTGTCATAATATACAAAATTGTGCAGGTCAGAGTGTAAACTATAATGTAAACTGTAATCGATGATTGGTAGCAATGCTTCAATATGTGTTCATCAATTGTAACAAATGTACCACACTAATGAAGGATGTTGCTAATGTGGGAAAATGTGGGAGGGGAGGGAGTGGGGCATAAGGGAATCCCTTATATTTTTTATGTAACATGTATATAATCTAAAGCTTCTTTAAAAATAAAAAAGATAATAAAAGAACAGGTCTCTTGCTTTCAAATGAACTTACTCCCTGTGCCTGGCTTCCTTTTACCTCTTATATCCAGTTGCCCAAATCCAACCTGCTGCTTGAGACATTCTTCAAATCCACCTGGCCCATCAGCTTCTTTGTGGCTACCGGGAGAATTTCTGTCTTCCCTCTTTGCACTGCCATAGCAGACATTATTTCTCTCTTACAAAACTTACCACTTTCTACCATGACTTAGTTGCATGATTTATATCTCCTACTAAAGTGCTAGCTCCCCAAAGGTAGAGTCCCAGAGACCAGCAGAGCGACTTGCCCAGAGGAGGTCTTTGGCAATACTCTTAAGTATTTCAAGTATCACAAATAAGAGGGAGTAGACGACATGGAGAGTTCTTCGTAATTCTTGGAGAGCTAAGCCACCTTATTGATTGCATTTGGAAAACCTTTTGTTCACTTATTTTCATTTGCTAGGTGTTCAAGGAGCCTAGCATAGTGTTAAATACAGCCCAAGAGAAAGATAAGCAACACAGTAACTGTTAGGCAGCAGCACAAATTGCAAGTCCCAAAACATAATTTGGTCCAACATCAAATATAAGGAGTTTAGAGATCATTCTCTGTTTTTGGATTATTCCTTTGACCGATGTTGCTATTTACATGGGAGAATATGCTTTGAGTCTATTATCATGTGTTTTTTGTTGTTGTTTTTTTTTGTCTGGAATGTATGTATATTTTAGGGCCTGGGGAGGAATCATCTTGGAATGTAGACGGAGAAAATGTATTTCAAAGGACTGCTTGTGTTCAGTTGATAAAATGGTTCTGGTTTATCAACATCAATAGTGTAATTAGGGATTATCTCAAATGGCTTTTTCTGGAAAGAGCTCCAGAAGCCCTAGAAGGACAGCTCATTGTCTGGAAATCTTTGCAAATAAACTTTCTGCATCTCAAAAAAACAACAACAACAACAACTGTGAAGAGAACCAGTGACACAGAGGGAAATAAACCTTCATAAGAATTGGAATAAAAGGGGTAAACTGCATGATCAATTGTAGTTGCCAAGAAAAATGTCTCTCGAATGTCATGACCTGCTACAAAGGAAAAGATTGACAAACCTGGACAATAAAGAAATGCCATCTAAAATGAAATCGATTAAAAATAATAAAAACTGCTTAGCACAATAACAAGACCGAAATGTGCAATGTATTGCATAGAAGGGTTTCTACTCTGCGTTTCGATAGATTTATAATTCACTTTTTACAGAAAGCAAAGTTTCATTGCTCCTGTCAGTCAAAGAAAGCAACCAAAATATTGACCTTTACCAATTCTTAGGAGAGCCTTTTCTTGTAATAAAGATTCTGGCCCTGAGAAGTTGAATTTGTCGAAAATCCGCAAATATACTTGTCCTGATGTTTGAGAGTTCAGTAATAGAATAGGTGATACTCTTAAACCCAATGCCTTTTTGTTGCAGAACAGATGGGTTAACAAAACACTCTTTTTACACGTGTAAAATAACACCGAGTTGCTTTTTCTACGCTGTCTAGACTTCTGATGGCCTATATGTGAATCTTCCTAGTTGCAATGTAACATAAGATGCTGTCTATACTGGCTTTCATATCTCTAAAGAAGAGTCCTAAATCCTCAAGGCTTGACTTTCTGCTTCTAAACAAGTTTCCCTTAGGGCTAGGAGGAGCCAAACTGATTGCATAAACCCGTGCTGCTTAAGGAGCAGGCACTAGCTACATGTGGCTGCTGAGGATTTGAAATGTGGCTAGCCTGAATTGAGATGAGCTGTAAGCGTAGAATGCACACCAGACTTTGAGGACTTAGTGATAAACACAAAGTATATAAAATGTCCCATTGATAGCTTTTTATTCTGATTTCATTTTGAGATGACAGTATTTTGGATGTATTGAGTGAAATAAAATTGAATTATTAAAATTAATTTCACCTATTTCTTTTTACTTTTTTAAAAATCTTTAGCTCCTAGAAATTACATATATGCCCATCGTGTAGGTCTCATATTTATATTTCTATTGGGCAGGTCTGGTATGGAGGAAATGCCTTCTTTTTAAAAGTGTGTGTGTTTTTTTTTTTTTTAAGGTTTATTTTATTTTTTTCTTCCCACCCCCTTGTTGTTTGCATTTGCTGTGTCCGTGTCTTCTTTTTAGGGGGCACTGGGTACCAAACCTGGGACCTCCCATGTGGGAGGGAGGTGCCTAATTGATTGAACCACCTCAGCTCCATGCTTTGTTGTACTCTCATTATGTTTTCCTCCTTGTGTCTCCTGTGGCATCATCTTATTGCGTCAGTTCTCTGTCTTGCTCATCTTCTTTAGAAGGCACCGGGAACTGAACCCAAGACCTCCCATGTGGTAGGTGGGAGCTCAATCGCTTGAGCCACTTCTGCTTCCCAAAGCTTTATTTTTAAAAAAAGTCCTGTGGTCATGTATGGTTTCCAGTTCCACATCTTCAAAATGCCCAGGGTGACAACCTAAAGCTCTGGGAGATTCTATTACCATTTGAGACTATGTGAAACACATAAAGCCATAGATGAAATAGTAATATCTGGTCTTGAGGCATATGTTCCTTCTATTTCTTCACAAAGCCTAAAAATTTGAATGCCATAAAAGAAAGTACAGTATGAAGATGTTTGTGTAAACAACTCTGCTCATTTAAAAACAATCCCATTTGGCTAGAGTCTCTTGGGTTTGAGAACTTTCACTCATGCAATAGATCTAATACCCTAAGAAATGAGCTTCTATGGTGCATATTTTTTTAGAATAAACTTGGTACCATTGACTCCAAAACATTAAGAAATTATTGCTGAATCCAATGACTAGTACTGGGTTGGGTACCAACAAGAAGACAAAAAAAAACCTCTCGGCATCATTAGAATCTTTTTTTCATTACCTTTCTTTCATTATCTTTTTCCTCTGAATCCAAATCACTGAGAGAACTCAAATTCATTTAGTAGGTGATAATATTATTTAGGTTCTTTTTTTTTGTTTATAACCATTTGCAATCTCTAAAGAATTTTCATATACATCGTTGAATTTGAATCTTTCTAAAGTTCTAAGAAGGAGAGGGGACAAATAGTTAGTCCTATTTTATAGATGAGGACTCAAGCTTTAATTAATTTCCCATAGTTAAACACCTGAGTGAGGGTCAAAGTCAGCACTTGAGCCCAAGAGTTTAAGTCCTGTTCCCTGTTACCCAGTCTGGTGAGTTGCTCTGACACAGTGGTCAAGGATACGGACTTTGGAGTTGAACTGCCTGGTCATGGAGCCCAATGCTACCATTTACTTAGCTCTAGAGTCAAGAGGTTAAACCACATCGAATCTCTCTGCACTTCAACCTCCTTATCAGTAAAATACGAATGATAATTGTGCCTTCTTCCTGAGAACATCATGAGGATTAAGTAACTTAATACGTGCATTGCCAGTTTGTTGATTGAGGTCGATTCACTAGGGATACAAGCACAGAGCTACCCATTTTCCTTTCCCTCTCTAAGTTCAAGTCCACTTTTGGGCCTATACTTGTCTGTCCCAACAGACAGCTCCATTAGCTTTCCTGGTCCATTTTAGCCATAAGAACGTTCTATTGTCAGGAATTAAAATACCCAGTTCAATGTGGTCTTACGAACTCAGAACTCTTCAGTTTAGAGCTTCTCCCTCCCCTCGGCATTGCTTAGGCCTGGGAGCTTGAGGTAGAAGATGGAGCGATGCCTTTACCTTGTCAGTCCCTGCCCCAGCCCACCCCATACATAACCCTGGCCCTTCAGGGTTAGCGAAAGAGGACTAGGGCATAGGGTGCTCAACCTTCAGTAGCTAGTACTGCCTGCATCCAGCCTTGGTGCTCTCTGGGTTTGGCAGATGTTCGGAACAGACACTTTGTCTCACATGGCTGTTTGGGGTTGTCGAGATACCCATTTAAGTTGGGAATACCCCAGTGCAGCTCCTGGACAATCCCCCCTCCTCAGGCCTCTTGTAGTCCACTCTTTCCGGTATCACTTTCCCCTGGGCAGGCGCCTTGGACAGAGTCCAGTGCAAGGGCCCCATCTGGCTCCATCCTGTGGGCCCACTGACTCATGGGAAACTCACCGACATGAAACCTCATCACAGGAGAAGGCAGGTTTCCCCCAGTGCCGTTCTGGGTCTTTACCGTTAGATGCATCAGAAAGCCCTCACTGTGTCTCTTAAATCCAGAAGACACAAATTAAGGTGTCCCCTTGAAGCTTCTCTCACTTGTTGGCAGTGGGGAAAATGTAGCCTCTGAGGAAATGCCTCTGCATATCGACAATTGTCCCAAAAGGATTATATCTACCCTTCTCTTCAACCTCTAATCAGTTTCCTACCCACTCTTTATGCATTTTGGAGGTAGCTGAGGAGCAAAGCATTGCAAAACCTGTTTTCAGGCACCTTCTTGCAAGACCTGCATAGGAGGTTTGGAAAGTGGGAGACTTGGCACTTCTCACCTCTACCCACCTCACCCAGGGTCCTTGAAGTTTAAGCCAAAAATGAGACAGAATGTTCCTTTTGCTTTGTTTATGGCTTTGTTGTTGGTATTTTTTTTCTTTGTATAATAAATTTTATTTTTAGAAAAGTTTTAGATTACAGAAAATTTATATCTAAAGTATAGGGGATTCCCATATAAACCAACCCCTTCTCCTCCCACATTTCCCCCTATGAATAACACCTTACATTAGTGTGGTACATTTGTTACAACTGATGAACCAATGTTGAAGCATTGCTATGAGCCAAGGTCTACAGTTTTCATTACGGTTTATACTTTGCACCATACAGTTTTATAGGTTTTGACAAAGTATACAATGGCCTGTATCCACTACTGCAATATCATGCAGAGCAATTCCAACATGCCCTATGCTCCAACTATTCTTCCCTCCCCCTCCCCTAGGATGTTCTATTAAAACACCTTCTACATGTAAAGCACTTAGAACTGGACCTGGCATGAAGTAAGTCCTCAGTGAATATTTGTTATTATATTGGGTACAGAGTTTCTGTTGAGAGTGTGTGAAAAAGTTTTGGCAATGGGTGGTGATAATGGTAGCACAACATTGTAAATATAATTAATGCCACCAAATCATATACTTAAAATTGGTTAAAATGGCAAGTTTTATGATATATATATATATATACACACACACACACACACACATAACCACAATAAAATTTAAAGAAGAAAGCAAAGTCAAAAAAATATTGGCTATTATTTTTCCTAAGGTCTGGTGTTTTAACTCTGGCAAATTTTCTAAACTTCACCCTACTTCAGTTTGTCGGGGCTAGTCAAGTTCCCACAGTGGGAGCTTCTACCTCAGCCCTAACTGGGCAATGTCAAACCAGGACCCAGCTGTTGGCCAAGCAGCCTCCTAAGATCAATGCTGAACTTTCTAGAAAGGACCTGAGGGGTGCAGTCCCCTGAGGGAAGCACCAGGTAAAAAGGCAAGTTCAATACACAAATAAGTGCTGTGACAATACACCAAGGAAAAGGATAAAAGGGATACTTACTCCAGTCTTGATGGGTAGAGGAAAACCCTCCAGAGAAGGGGAAGTGAAAGCAGAGTCCCTCAAGGACATCTTGGAGGTGGCCTGAGGAAGGGGTTCCCCCAAGGGGCTGTGGAAATCCTAGGCAGTGGGAACCGCTAAGGCTCAGGGGTGAGAGAGAATATGACACCTTCATAAGACTGGGGCCATTCTGTAGTGTTGGCATAAGAATTGAAAAGAAGAAATGCCTTATTCCATTTGAGGACAGGTGTCCTCTCAAATTCACATTTTCTCACATCAGGTTTTATGTCTCTGGGCTGATTAAATAAAAGGGTTCTTTCTTCCCATCATGGCTTTTAGGATGATCAGATTATGTTTGCTAAGCATCATGAGCTTTTCAGATGAAAAGTACAAGATAAACACCTTGTGTTATCATCTCTACACACAGCAATCAGCCAACAGGTGGGATTCTGTCTCTGTGCCAGATCATTTCCATGCTAAGTTGAGAGAAGTAATATAGTTTACCTGGCAACATTTTCTTTTTTTTAAAAAGAAGTGGGGCAAAAGCTGGAGCCTGGGAATATTTATCCTGATCGCAAATGTTTGAAAACAACCCTTAGGAAATACTTTTTGCCAGAGATGGGGAGCAGTCCTTAATGAAGCATTGACTTGTGTCTGATTTCTATTTGTTTTTACCAGATTCATTTATCTGATCTACCTTCTAAACCTCAGCATGATGCCATTGAAATTTAATAAAGCTGTTTAATGCCCAGTGAGCGGTTTGAATGGAAATGTAGCCTCTGTAGCTGAGGTAGCCACTACAGCTGTCCACAAACATCCCTTTCTTCTGTGGCCATGGGTGAGAGCGCTCTCTCCCTTTGAACTCACACGTGGGCGAGTGACTTTGCTCAATGAAATGTGTGAGGGAGCAACATGTGACCTTCTGGAAGAAGCCAGGCTATGACTTTCCCATATCCCTCCCTCTCATAGCAGTGGTTCTGGAACTACACATGGAGATGGCACTTTCGTCAGTGGAGCCAGATGAGCAGAGAATCTCTGGTGACCCACGCAGTCTGTGTAAGCGAGAGTGAGAAACAAGCAAACATGCTTAGCTATTGAGATTTTGGGTGTTGTTAATTGTCAGTGCATACCCTACCCCATCCTGACTTGCACATGGTTAAGAATTAATTTTCTCTTACACTTGGGACTTACAAAACCCAACATGCACTTTAGCACACACTATTGCATACACTTTAAGTGCACCTTGAAGCACTATTCTCAGATACCTATTCTTGTAATTAACTTTTTTTTAGTATCTTTTTTTGGAGACTGGTGATTCTCTAATACCAACCTTTCCAAATGACTACCCGAACTCTTACCATTAATTTACTGCCAGCACCTCAAATTCAACATACTTGAAAACAAATTAATCATTCTTCCCCCTCAAATCCAGGATTTTCTCCTCATCACCAGTGTTGTAGTCACCCCAGCTGCCAAACCTCAGATTCCCTGTTTGTAGGGGGTGGGGTACATGATATGTATTTTAAGTCTTTCTATTTTTATAAAATTTATTTTGGAAAGTTTCAAACATTTACACAAGTAGAATTGTATAATGAGTCTCCATGTATCCATCATCCAGCAAATAATTATCAACTCATGGGCAACCCTGTTTTATCTTTACCTTATCTATTCCCCTGAGATTATTTTGAAGGTATAAATGTTTCAGCATGTATCTCTAAAATATAAGGATTCTTTTATTTTTCTAAACTTAACCACAACATTATTATTCCACTTGCAAGAATGAACAATATATGGCATTTCCAATCAATGTTCCCCTTTCCCTGGTTGTCATTTGTCTCAATTTTTTCTTGTGGTTGTCATTTGTGTGAATCAGATTGAGATAAGGTTCATACATTGCAATTAGTTCATATGTTTCTTAAGCCTCCTTTTGTCTATAGATTCTCTCTCTCTCTCTCTCTCTCATTTCCTTATGCTTTATTTCTTGAAGAAACCATTGTGTTTGTTCTGTAGTTTCCCAAGGTCAGGATTTTGTGGATTGCATTCCCATGGAAATTTGTTTCGCATATTCCTCGGGCCTCTGTATGTCCTATAAAAGGATAGTTTGATATAGAGGCATGTTAGGAATTTTTGACAAAACCACTGCATAGGTGATATACTTCTGTCAGGGAACTCACAGTATCTGGTTGTCTTTTTTGGTGATGTTAACAACCATTGGTGATTATTGTCCAGGTCAGTGGTTCTCAATCTTGAGAGTCACCTGGAGGGCATTTAAAATGCAGGTTTCTGGGCCCCATCTGAGTTTCTGATTCACTAGGTCTGGGTTAGGTCCAAGACTTTTCAATTTTAACAAGCTTCCACATGATGCTGATACAGCTGGTTCAGGGACCACATTCTGAGAACCACTGGCCTGGATAATTATTTCATTAGGGGATGCAATGATATTCTATTCTCTCCTTCTTTCTTCATTCATTAGCTAGTCCACTTCAATAAAGAGAAGCTTATCCTCATCCACCATTTGGTTACCTTGAGGTACAGTTTGTATAAAAAGTCATTACCAGTATTTAATTTTTTTCCCTTTGTTTACTTGGCTTCAAAATCATGAATTGCTTAACTAATATTCCCCAAAGGTAACCAATAGATTGCATGTGTGTGTGTGTGTGTATTTCAATCCAATGCAGCTATTATCTTTTACTGATATTCAAATTTTTCCATTTTTAGCCATGGGAACCTCAGAGACATTTTTGAGTCTGCTTTCTTCCTCGCCAAGTCACTTGTCATCTGTTAGATAGGGAACTCTGTGTATCATTCTCACCATCCCTTGCCCACTCTCTTCCCTACTTCATTTCATTTTAGATACTAGCAGGTGTCTCATTAATCTTCCTTGGGTGAAGCTCCATTCCAGTCATTACCTGCTCAAGAAATTCTCAGTGACTCCCCCAATTAAATATAAACCCTTATCTCTAATTCTCTTACTTCTGTCCTGAAAGAACACAGGGAATTCCCACCTCTGAGCCTTTGTTCATGCTATCCTCTCTGCCTGGAATGGCTTCAGTTCTCCCTATTCTCTCTGCTAATACTCTGCTCATTCTTCAAGGTTCATCTTAAATGCCTCTACTTAGATGGCACTCTTCCTTGTCTCTCCAGTTATGAAGCCAAACTCTTTTGTGGCATCTCCCTACATTTTGTATTTCTCTTTAAGGTATTATTATGCTTTCTGTTATATTTACTTGCATATCTGTCTCTTACTCCTGGCAGGAAAAGTTGTCTCTTGGTTGTCTTTTTCACCTTCACACTTTATGCAGTAACCACATTCACTAACTGATGACTGCTAAATAAATATTTGCAGAATTGTGTTGAATATGACATATTGACCACAAACTCAAATAATATCTTATTCTTTCAGGTAGATGCTGGAGATATATATATCTGGTCCAGTACTCTTCCTATTTCCATTCAGTATGCTCAGAGGACAAACAATTCTCTCCCTGTTTTTCTACTTATCACTATCCATCCTCTTGTGTAAAGTCCTTCCTTCTCACACCGCTTCACACAGATCTCACCTTTCATTAGCAAACATGGTTGGCCCCACTAGCTTGACATGGCTTATAATACTTTGCATAGTTATATATGAATCAAATATGCATATGTTCTGCCCAATCCTTGAGACCACAACTTGAAAGATAGGATTTTTGAAAATCAGCTTTCAGGGATAATAGGTGAGAAAACTCACTTGCTTTTCCTGTGAGCACAGTGAAAGAGAGGGTTTCCTATACTTCACGGTTCTGTACCCTGAAAAGCCAGGAGGAAAAATCAGGTAGATAATTTTTGTGTCTGTTGTCATGACAACTAACCCAGTCACTTCAGCGAGGACGTGGACAATTACACCAATGCAGCCTTCTTGAGCCCTGAGCCACACTGCCAAATAAAACCCTCCAAATCCCCACTTGTCAACATGAAAAACAAAATCAAGCTTTCCAGAATTCACCTCCTGTTTGGGGGAAACACCTATAAGAGATACTGTAAATGAGTTAAAGGTCGATTAATGCTAGAAACCAGACTAAATTGCCATGATGCATTGTAACAGCACAGCAAAAACACAAATCATCCAGAGAACCCATGAGATTCACAAACCATGCCCAAGACCACAGTTGAGCCTTTTCCTGGAGAAAATGACCAGGACTTAAATGATGTTTCAATCCCAAGAATTCCACGTTGTATCCAACAAGTCATTGCAGTTGCTGAGAGGGAGTGTGATTCAAGGTACTGAATAAATGCAATTCTTCATTTTGCTCTCAATATCATAATAAGCTAGAAGCCTGAAAATACCTGTTTGTGATTCTAACTGTACTGTTGTCTGAATTCTTAAATACTCATTGAGGGGCTAGAGATTATTGATTGAGTTCTCTTAAGAATCCTGTTGTGGCTGAAATTTAATTCCTTCACTGAATATTGGTCCTTCAGGGGACAAAGTGCCAACATTTTGATTTTGTGAACCTAGGTAAATCTTTTTGTTTTCATAAATAAGAAAAATACCATCTGTAGAAGGAACAAGAATCAAACATATAATCTGTAAACAAATGACTTTCACTTTTAGTTTGAAAACAAAATCAAGGTAGAGATGGGAAGGTAAAAGTATTTTCCCCAAATGATTTCATGGTGTGTGTGTGTGTGTGTGTGTGTGTGTGCGTGTACATGCATGTATGTATATGTGTGTAGAGGGGAGAGGACAGAATCGGAAGCCATTGGTAGGTATATGGTACAAGGAAGTTGGAATTGTTCTTCTCTTGTTCTTTTTTTCCTGAGATGCTAAATTTTAGCACAGCACTACTTGTTCTTTAATTAATGATTAAATAAATTCAAGTCATGATTTAACTTAATTAAACAACTAATGAATTTACATATGCAAGAATCTTTAATGTGGTGTTGGAGGCAGGCCTCTAGGGCACGGTTAGCTCAGTTCTGCACAGCTCAGTAAATAATATCTAAAGCTAAATGCATGTCTCTTTGCTTTATATATCACATGCTTGCTCTAGAGTTTATTCCTTTTATTTTGAGTTAGCTATATGCACATATCACCCTTTCTATATGAAAATAGCTTTTCTAGTACGTTTTCTAAGGGATGTATATTCCAAAACGTGTTTCCAATGGGGCCAATTAATTTTGTTATATTTGCTTTAGCTATTTAGGCTCATCATGGAAATGTTCATGGGAATGTAACTTTGGGGGGATAAAACATAACCTTGCTATATTTTTAGATATTCTCATTTAACTTTGAAAGTACAATTGCATCTTGCAAATTCAGTTTAAAGGCCACTCTGTGAAATATAAAATCTGAAAAGAAATAGAGTTTTCATTACTTTCAAGTGGAGGTCTTTACAGTGGGATAACTAAACTTACATCTCTCTCCTGGGTGGAGGTGATGTTTTGGAATAAAAGGAAGAGAGGAAACGGGAAAGGCAACCAACACATATTGAAACTCATTATCTGTCTGGTGCTTTTGATGCATAACTCACTCAAGATATTTTCATCCTAATCTTCAAGGAAGAAACCAGATGAAGTAACCTGCCCAAGGGCACTGCGCTAATACATGGTGAAGATGGAGACCTGCTCCCCACGTCTGTCAGGGGCTGTGCTACGCCATCCGTTTGCGCAGTGTCTGGCCCACACTTAATTGATAGCTTGAGCTTCTAATATACTTGACAACAGTTTGTTTTCTAAGGTACGCAAACATTTCCCTTGAAATCTCATTGGCACTATTAATTTACTTAGCAAACCATTTTATCCTTGAGTAGCAAGAGGAAACTTTAGTGATTTCCTGTCTGAATTATCACTGACTTCAAATTGGTGAAGTCTTATTTAATGAAATTATACTATGGGTCTAAATAAAAGATGTGGAAAGTGCATAAATGGGCTCTTCTGATAGTGCAGGTCCAGCCTTAAAACAAAACTTTGATGAAGAAAATAAAAGAGAAATTGGGAATGAATGCATATGACTACATGGAAAGAGCAAAAAAGCAAATTACACACTAGAGGTTTAATTTGGGAAATGCATCAAAACTACCAACCCAGATACTATAGGCCACTTTCTAATAACATCTATATTTTAGAGACCTGAGTTGCTTGAACTTATTCTTTTTTTCATCCCATGTTGACAAGTTATAGGATGGTCTGATTTTAATCTGGGGAACGCCTCTCTATAAGGAAAAGTGAAAGTGAATGGATTAAAATGAGCTAGTGGAATCTGTTTTAACTGACACCCGAATCTATATTTATTGATTCTTTTTATCCCTTTTCTAAACCGGGCTTTTTTCTTGAACAGGCTCATGGCACAAGCAATGTGAACTATGACATCAGTCAACAGTTGCTGAATTCACAAAACACAAAATCTAAGAGATAAAGGTGTGTGTAAGGTAGGCGAATGATGAGAGAGATGTTTGGCCATGTATGAAAAAACCACAAATGTCAATGCCCTTAGGTCCTGGTGGTATTGGTAGAGCTCCATTTAACAGCCTGGTCAATCCCAAAGAGGTGAGGCTCCTGGGCTGAGCTTCCAGAAAATGACATCTTGGGGATGGATTAAATGTGGTTGTGAAAAAGCAGGGCTAAGGTCAGAATGGCCTTAGAGCTTGGCTGTGACCCTCTATCTCTCCAGGCTCTCTGAGCAAGGGAAAGGCAAATGTTCAGTGCCCAGGAGTAGTCCAATTTTGAATCTGAATAAGAAATCTAAGGTTTTTCATGTTTATTAAACCCAGAGTACATCTGTATCATTCATATGATCAGAAGGCATTTTATACTGAACACCTAGCCCATCTGCCTTTATGATTCTTCCCTGCCCATTACAAGCTGACAAGTCAAAAGCACACAATGCTAAAGCATGCAGGGGCAAGTGGGAATTTAGCAGCAAAATATTGATATTATACACAGGCCTGTGGTGATTAGACCTTAAAATCAGAATTTAAAATTACACATATGGGAGTGGATGTGGATCAAGCAGTTGGGCACCTGCCTCCCACATGAGAGATCCTGGGTTCGGTTCCTGGTGCCTCCTAAAGATGAGTGGACACAATGAACAGATAGATGAAGGAGCCATCTCGGGGGGCAGGGCGGGGAAATACATGTATAAATGGATGGATTTTAGGCAGAGTAGATATGATAATTTCATACTTAGGCAGGAAATAAGATGGTGTTAGCAGTTTTTCTCAATCTACAAAGGTTTGGGGATGGGCAGATAAAGGTAAATAGGTGAACATTAAGGGACCAGTCTAGTTTCAGAGAATGTATAAGACTAGTAATATGATGCAGAGATTACTGGAGCTGTGAAGGCTGCGTTAGATTAGAGTTTGGGGTCTGCAACCCAGCTTCCTTGGAGTAAAATCAAGACACCTGCCTCCCTATGCTGTAGAGGGGATGAAAAGAAGGAAAGAAATGAAACTGAAATGTGGGACACCTCCAGGCACAACAATATTCTTCTGGAATCTTGATTATAATATTCTAAGGTGCCTCCAGGGACTTAAAGATGATCAAAAAGATTTGTTAACAATTAGTGGGTACAAAAAAAATGGAATGCAAACTATATTTATTTTACTTTGGCATTTACTCAGCATGAATATTGCTTGAGAATATTGTACTATGGGATTCTGGTACCTATTTCTTCACTAAGAAACTGGTTTAAAAGATTTTTTTAAAGGAGAAAAGAAAGAATGAAAAGAAAGAAAACTCTTAGTCAGACGTGGCTGAGAATAGTCTCTATTCTGGTCTGGGTTTCTGTTTGTCTTGTGTTGACCAAGGTTGTTTTTTTTTTCCCGATTGATTTTTTAAAAAAGGTTTATTTATTACCCCCCTCCATGGTTCCCTCATCTTTCTGTTCATTGTGTGGCACCGAGAACCAAACCCAGGACTGCACATGGGAGGTGAGCGCCCAGCAGCCTGAGCCACATCCGCTCCCCATGGGTTGCAGCTTCGGTTGACCAGTTTTGGGGATCCTTTTGCGTCCACTGATGCTGTTCTTTGCCCTTTTCTGTCTGTGCCTGGGAACCCTGTCCCCTTACCAAGGTTTCCGTTCTCAGCCCACACTCAAAATGAACATCAGGTATAATCTTTATCAATTGTATTCTTAAGTAGGTTTGTCTCCTCCAATATGCTCTGCCAAACAACACCTGCTGCTAATTACTTGTTCCAGGGAACGCCTTGCTCTGTGTCATTGGCTGCTGGGATTCTGCCATCTCACGTTCCGCTCAGAACATTGTGAGTCTAAATCTGTTGTATGATAAAAATAGGCTATGGCCATTATTATGTGCTTACTTCTGTACCGAGAGCTTATTTGGATCCTTGGTTCAGCATCACGACAAACCTATGGGATAAGCCCTACAATTATTATCCCGTCTCCGGACAGGGCCACTGAGATTCTGAGATGGGAAGTGACAGGTGCCAGTCAGGGCTCGAGGTCAATCCAGGCAATCCGAGGATAAATCCCACCTTCTTGGTCACGCTGTGTTAGCTTCGTTACTGTACATCTTTGCATGGGACTAGTCACTTCCTGTAGCCATTTGGCAGTTTGACGTAATTATGAATTCCAAAAATATATATTGGATTATGCTTGTAAACTGGTATGTTAATCTCGGCATGATTAAGTTATGATTAGGGCGTTGACTGGGCCACCTCAATAGGGCGTTGAGCCCCACCCCTTGGTGGGTGGGGCCTCCAAGATAAAAGACATGGCAAAGGACAGTGTTGGTGTAGTTTTGATGTTGAAGTCTTGAGCTGGAGCCCCGGGAAGTAAGAGAGCTTGGTTGTGAGGAAGGAGAGAAGGCCCCGGGATAGAGATGAGCCATTCACTTGAGAGTTCACAGCTGACCTTGTGGAGAAAAGCAAAGCCTAGAGAGCCTCATAGTCTACAGCTGACCTTGTGGAGGAAACAGAGGAGCTAAGCCCAGAGAGAAACGCAGCCCCGGGAAGAGAAGAACCCAAGAAGCCTGAACCCTGGCAAATGTCGGCAGCTGTCTTGCTCTAACACGTGGCAATGGACTTTGGTGAGGGAAGAAACTTATGTTTTCTGGCCTGGTAACTGTGGACTTCTACCCCAAATAAACACCCTTTATAAAGACCAACTGATTTTCTGGTAGCTTGCATCAGCACCCATTTGGCTGGCTGATACCCTTCCTTAATGAGGTCTGAATTGAAAACAGACTCCGTTTAGTACAAACGTGAGCGCAGCCTTCTGTGTATCTGTCAAGACTTTGCTAATTAAATTCTCCACAAAGCCCAATATTATGTGTGCCTTAAAAGTACCTAGCACAGTTAGAAAGAACACAAAATAAGGCCTGGCTCTCTTTCTCCTCGTGCTCTTTTGGTTGGTAGGGATGACGGTGTGTTCATTCTGCGAGACGCAGATCCCAGGACCTTATTTTGCTTGTGCCAGGGCCATTCAGTCATTTTAGGTACCTGATTAATATTCATAGAAATGAGGTTTACGGTGACGGACTTGATACGGACGTGGCCAATCATTTCCCCTCAGTCCTCTGAGAAACTGGATCGCCATGTAAGGTCCGTGCCAAATCAACATGTACGGAACTGCGACCTGGCGCTCACAGTTCCTAAGTGCCAGCGCCGACTCCATCTGACAGCCCGGCAGCCCGAGCAAACAACCAGACATCTGCTCGGGTGAACTTATAAACATCGAGGTTGATGCACAACATGCACACCTCTGAAGCCCTGTTTCATGTTCGTGTTGGAGGGCAGAGTCCAGCAGTTAGGTCAGGCAACAAATATTTCCCAAGAAGAACATGTATTCCTGGGAGAGCTGTGAGTGCACTGGAGCTGGTTTTTCTCTGGCAAAACATCCATCATGCTTATGAACACATTCAGGGAAGACGATGTCTCTTTCTCTGGATGAGTTCAGGCCAGAATGAGCAAACCAGGCTACATAGTAGGAACCACACATATTTTTAAACTCTATCAGACCCCCTTTGGCCTTGAGTTTTAAGGAATCAATTCTGACCAAGAAAAACTGTCTCCACCTCATGGGATAAAACCACAAAGCCGGGGAAGGTTTCTGTAATTCTGTAATTCACCGTATCCTAGTCTGGGCTTCTCATACTATCTGTCCTTATCTTATTAAAAGGTGAGTAGCTCCAGAAATTGTCAATGTCAGAAACTGTGAGTGCAGCAGCAGTAGCATCCAGACAAGGCATTCTTCATTTTCTCCGTAGAACTCTGTAGATTTCTCTCAAACCCAGTAGGGTGAGTGGTTCTGTGATAAGTACTGCACCTAGTGTTTTCAGTGTGGCCAACATGTTCTGCAGAAATAAAATGTTCTGGAAACAATTTGAAATAATTTATTTAACTTCAAAAGATGTTTAGACGTGATTCAACTCAATGTGATTGTCTAAGGTGAAGTAAAACCAGGTACTTTAAAGAGAGTAGAGAAATCCACATGTTAATATTACTTTATAATGGTTATCTGTAATGGTTAATATTAATAAACTAGACCATAAAGACCTGTGCCTGAAGTCAGAGAACATTCCTTCGACAACTTCTCATAATATTCTCTTGGCATTCGAATATGTTACAGATAACATATGTTTTTTTCTGAGACACAGCTCTGGGATTCTCTGTCCTCCTTGAAGCCTGGTTCTAAATACCAGGCTGTGGCAATGCTGTTTCTGTTCTAAAGACCCATCAAGAAACTTTAACCTGCATAATTAACTACATGCAAAGTGAAAAATTCAGTGGTGCCTTAAGCTGAGTGCAACTAAATTAACCCTGGAAGAGTGACATTGACTATATTCTGAAAAATTAAGGTTTAACAGACAATATTAAGTTTCTTCTTTCTTTTTCTTGATCTGATGTAGTTTCTATTAAAAGTTTCAGAACAAATGTTGACCAATAGGGCAGACACTTGTATTGAAGTGAAAGCAGTTTGGCTAAAATATTCCTGCTTTTACTGTCAAGTCTCTTTTTTTTTTTACTTTATTTTGAACATTTAATAATTGAAAATATAAACAATTAAAAACTAAAAAGTAAACATAGATCAATAAATATATACATTTCTTAATTAAATATACTGGATACATATAAAATTTTTTTTGAATCAAACAATATGTTATACAATATATTTGGTTCATAGTAATGCATTCACACAGTATTTGTTCTTTTGTGTCTGGCTTGCTTTGCTCAACATAATGTCCTAGAGGTTCATCCATGTTGTCATATGCTTTACGACTTCATTTCTTCTGCATATATATCCCATCGTGTGAATAGAGCACAGTTTGTTTATCCGTTTGTCTGTTGATGGACACCTGGGTTGTTTCCAACTCTTGGCAATGGTGAATAATATTGCTATGAACATCGGTGTGCAGATGTCTGTTTGTGCCACTGTTGTCAGTTCTTCTGAGTATATACCCAGGAGTGGTATTGCCGGGTCACGTGGCAAGTCTATATTCAACTTCTTTAGGAACTGCCAAACAGTCCTCCATAGTGGCTGTACCATTCTGCATTCCCACCAACAGTGAAGAAGTGTTCCTATCTCTCCACATCTTCTCCAACACTCGTAGTTCTCTGTCTTTTTAATACTGGCCATTCTGATAGGTGTGAAATGCTATCTCATTGTAGTTTTGATTTGCATTTCCCTA
>JAQZBX010027067.1:0-28580 GCA_029593785.1 Cabassous unicinctus
CATACAATACTGCTAGATGATGTCCTATTAGAGAACCATTAAAAAGTTGCTATCGCTTTTCAAAATGGACGTCAGCCAAAAGCCCAGTCTTCTCTACACTATAATAATTGACTCCCACTACTATAACTTCTTCCATATAAGTTTTGCAATTTTTATCCGGGAAGCACCATGGATATTCCCACCTGGTGGGGGGGGGGGGCTGGGCCTGGAACATACTCTCACACATTACCATTTTTTTTCTCCCTCTTTTGAATTCTCACCCAAATGTCCCCCACTGTGCATGATACATGGCAAGGGGTATTATGTAATTTAAGTTCCTCTGCATATGTGATTTTTCATACCTCAGTCAAGATGACAGGGGAAAGCTGGAGGCTAAGTCTAGTGGTAGCATAAACTAGCACATTTCCACAACCCTAGAAAACACCTTTGGGAATAGGGCAGAAGGAAGGGGATCCAGAAGGAAAAGAGTTGAGAACTACTTTTGGGATCTAATGGCTTCCGACCTGGCTTACTCTTTTAGAGTCTGTATCGGGCAACACTGAGTTAGATGCCTTTAAAGGTATTTTCTAACCCTAGAATTGGGGGGTGGGGGGGTGTCATCAGTGCCGTTACTTAACTAGTTACAAAGGCTCAAAGGCCAGGCATCATCTCATTCCTCCCTTTGGACCTTCACTGAGATGCATCACCAAAGCTTGCTGGTCCTCCTTTGTAATCTCTCTCAAATGTATCCTTTCTTCCCATTCTTAGTGCCTCCATCCTAATTCCCGCTTCACCCTAGATTTACTGCCGTCATTTCCAACTGGTCGCTGATATCCGTGATATTTTACATCACAGCTCTGTCAATCACAGTCACTGTCATTCTAAACAATCTGCAGTTCTCCAATACTTAAATTCTTAGACCCCTCTCCCACATGCCTTTCAGTCTTTCCTGAGCTGTCATCCACCTATCTTTCACATCAATATGATTGGCCTCTTTTCTGTCTTCCCACACCCAGGGATTGATTTCACTCCTGGGCCTCAGTCCTTCCCACATGCTTCCCTTCCCTCCATTGCTCAAGCTGGGCTGGACACTTCCATCTCAGGCCAAAGGGGAGGTATAAAGCTGTACTCAAACCATTAGCAAACCCGAGCATGGAGGACAGGCAAATGCAAAGATGGGGGCAATAGAAAAGAATAGATTAAAATGAAAGAGGACCTTGGAAATTTAGTCAAAATATCATTTAGCCTTGTCAGTTACACTCCTGATTTTCCTCTAACCTCTCTGGCTGGTACTTCCCACTAACCTGCCCATGAATAAGGTGGTCCTCCAAGCTCCATCCCGGGCTCTCAGCTCATCCTGATCTAGGTCCAGAAGCATGGCTTTGATTACCATCTATAGGCTGACTCTTAGAGATCTACATTTCCAATTCATAGCTCTTCCCGAGCTCCAAACTTGCAGCCCTGCCTGTAGAGTGCCTCAAGCATCTCTTAACTCAATGGCTTCTCACTTTACATCCAGGTCTTCGTTCCTCCTCCTGTGTGTCCTCTATCTGTAAGTGGCATTGCCATCTATGCAGCTGCATAAACCAGAAACCAACCACTAAGCCCTCCTAATTTCATCTGCTCTCAAATCTGTCCACCTCTCTTCATATCTCCCCCCACCCCAACCATTCCAGTCTAAGTCAACACTATTTCATTAATGAGCTATTTCAAACCACCTGCCTTTAAACCTTGACCCATCATTCACATTAGCCCAAAGTCATCTTTTCTGTATGCAAATTTAATTGGTCATCTTGGAGCAAAATAAGTAAACAGTAGTGGTGGTGGGGAGTCATGGTGGTGGGGGACAAGGACCATCTCTGAGTGGTAAAGGCGAGCAGCAGGGCTTGTGGTATTGGCAGCTCAGATTCCTGGGGACATCCTCTTGTGATCATTAATGTTAATATAAACTCCTTAGGCTTTGAAGTTAATGTAATCTATTTTCACTCAAAAGCAGGTGAAACCCAAAGACATTCTGGTTATGGATTTTTTTTTTTTGGAGGTACCAGGGATTGAACCCAGAGCCTCGTACATGGGAAGCAAGCGCTTAACCACTAAGCTACATCCACTCCCCAATAAAAGTTGGTTTTTTTGTTTGTTTGATTTTGTTTTTAGGAGGTACCAGGGTTTGATACTGGGACCTTGTGCATGGGAAGCAGGCTCTCTACCACTGAGCTATATCTGCTCCCCTTGGTTATAGATTGATAACTAAATAATTTCATAGATGAAAGAGCTAAAGGGGGCTATAGAGAGTCACTTAGATATTTAGGAAGATACTGTCCAATCTTGGAAATGCATATCAAAGAAGAAAATCATGCCCTTCTGTAATACGTACTCCCTACACACCATCTTCAAAGGCAGGCCTGGGAACTAGAAGGGTCAGATATCTGGCCCAAGAGAGCAGTATCACACTCACTATTTTTATGAGTTGGGATTATTCATGTTGGGGCTGGATAGTTAACTCATAATGAAATCAGCTGTAGGTTCAGTTCTTTTCTCTTTGCCAGAACAGAACTAAGGATGGATTCATTCATTCAAGCCTCTACTGTGTGCATAGATGGATGTGAAGAACACAAAGAAGGGTCAGACACAGCCCCAATCCTGAAGGAAATTTAACTCCAGCAACGTTGGACAGCCTACCACAATTTCATGTGGTGTGAAACTGGAAGGTACCACCAAATTCAGCTAAGGTAACTACTAACCAACCCAGAAATCCCTTCTACAACGCAAAGGGAAGCCCAGCTGAGCAGCAGTTTGAGGTCACAGCAATTTCCAATCCTGTGCTTCCAGGGTTGCCTTACTTCGGCTTATCTACCTTATTTTCACAGGCTACTCCTTGGGTCTGGAGATCTGTGCTCTCTAGGGAGAAATGAGGTACCCGCCTACACTGACCAAGGTGCCAAAATCGCATTGCTCCTTTCTACTTCCGTTCTTACTGACAATTAAACAGAATCTATTTATCCAGAAGGCTAATGTGACCATAGATTAAAAAGAACAAAAGTTCATGTTACCAAGTCTCCACCAAATGATGTACGGCTTTCCTTTTTGGCATTTCTTCAAAGTTCTCACTTTGCCTCCTCCATCCATGAATAACTCCATCATCTGACATCACTCATTCATTCATACCTACCCCAAATACAATATAGCACTGTTGGACACAAAAAGACCTTCCTTACACTTCTGCTTCCCACTCTGTTCTGCATTCACATAACCTTCCACACACTCTTCCCTGAGTTATTTCTTAAGCTCTACCAACTCCAAGTCCTTATGCTATCCCGTGGTTTCCAGCCTACACTGGCCACTCTCTGCCCTAATTAATTTTAAGAAAGGTCTCTCTCACAACCAGTAAGACACATCATAGGTGGTTTTTTTTTTTTTTTAAGATTTTATTTATGTATTTCTTCCCACCCCTTCGTTGTTTGTACTTGCTGTGTCTGTTCCTCTTCTTTGTTTTTCTAGGAGGCACCAGGAACTGAACCTGGGACCTCCAATGTGGGAGGGAGGCACCTAATCGCTTGAGCCACCTCTGCTCCCTGCTTTGTTGTCTCTCTCATTATGTTTTCTTCCTTGTGTCTCTTGTTGCATCATTGCATCAGCTCGCTGTGCCTGCCTGTCGCTCAGCTCACCAAGCCTGCATGTCACATCAGCTTGCTGTCTTGCTCATCTTCTTTAGGAGGCACCAGGAACCAAACCCTGGACCTCCCATGTGATAGGCAGGAGCTCAATCACTTGAGCCACGTCTGCTTCCCTGTAGGTGTTCTGATGAGTACTAATTCAGTGAAATTATTTCCAGTCTAAACTTAGTCATTCTATCCCAATGAATCATAACAACAACGACAACAATAAACGTAAGTTAAAGTTGTGAAGCACTTTTCAAAACAACATCACAATGTTGGCTTCACCTTGAACATGGAGAAGTCAACTAAAATCCTAAACCCCAGGATCTTTTTTTAAATTACATGAGCAGTCTCCAGAGATGGGGTAACTAGTATCATGAGCTCATCATCTTGCCCAAAGAAAAACAAAAGATATTTATCTTTTATGTATGTATGCATACACACACACACACACACACACATTTTTTTTTAGTGCAACTTCCTTGACCTCTCAAGACAATTTCCTTAGGATACTAGCTGTGAACATTTGCGTGGATTTTTTCAATAGCTGGTTGTGTAAAGGGAGACAGACTTTTTGTCTTTACTCCCGAAAAGAATTGAAACAGACTCTTTCTTTCAAAAGTTGGCAGAGATATGTGGCAGAGGGGTCCAGCTCATTTGTAGAGGCAAACATGTTGCCGTCTAACACAGATTGATCACCAGCTGCGAAGCAAGTCACTCCGCTGTAGGTTCACAATAACATTGGCTCTTTGCTGCACTGCTGACCATCAGTGACAGATTGATGTGCAGTTCTTTGCGAGGAGAAGCTGGCTAACGAGGAGAACTTGGGGAAGTTAAGCAGGTTGCAAGTGCATTATTCCTGCACTTCTTGCCTAGAAAAATAAAGTTTCCCACCTTTCTGACCTGAGTTTTGGAGGAGCGTTAGGGACTGAGTTTGCTTTGTGACTTAGGAGGCTGCTTACAGCTATCCAGAACAGCATAAAAAATGAATACCTATTGGCACTTTCCAAAGAAATGCCAAAATCCACAAAGAGATTGACCAAGGAGACTTTTTTTTTCCTTTTCCCACTGCGAGTGAGAAAGAAGAGACATGATATTTCATGTCACTACTAAAGCATTTGTTTTGTAAGAACAAATTGAAGAAGTATAGCTTGTTTCACCACCCAGAGCAAGGCAGTCCAGGATCTAAGAGAAAAGCACGTTGCTGGGTTTCTTTTAGACTGGGGGGGACACATGCGGGCTCACAAAACGAAGAGCTTTAGAACACCAGGCAAGCAGTCAAGGCACATTTACTCGTTTAAGGAAATGGGTGCCTAAGTTACAGGTTTGAAAAACAGATCAACTGGGTGATGTGTTTTATTTTTTTATAAGTTTGGGTTGTTAAATGTTCCAAAATTCTGCACTTTCTGAAACCATTAAAAAAAAAAAATCACACTTGCCATCTCTCACCTATTTTTTTTAAGTCCCTATAATACTTGAAGTACATTGATATTTCAATATTTGTTTTCTGTACTTCTTTTCCATCATCTTCCAATAATGAACACTTTAACCAAAGACACTTAACACAAGAAAGTGGAATAATTGCCCAGGGGGTGAAGGACCATCCTGTTCATTGTGGTATACCCCAAACCCAGAAGAATGCCTGGCATATGGCATGATGTTGACTATTAATGATTGTTACTAATTGACTGTTCATGGGAAGCCAACTTAGCAACACCATTACTTTATTATTCTAGCCTAGTAGTCGGATTAATGGCAAAATTTCACGATCAAATTTTCCACAACTTTTAGAAAGCATTTTAATGAAGACACACAGTCATGACTGTACCCTTTCTGCCATTACCACTTGGCTCACGGTTAACTTAAATGCAAAGCTGAATAGAAAGAAGAAATTTAGCCCATGGGATTAATTTCTCCAAGGCTAGGGTAGAGGGAGGAAGCCAACTACTGTTTTCCTTTTCAAGGGAGTGCTGCCTGGGTTACTATCCACCAAGATAGAAAGGGATAAATATGTAGTCCTTAATGATGGGGAGAAGCAACAGTTTTTGGCAGTAGTACAAAGCCAGGAAATTTAGCAGTTTCCAGAGAGATTCATAGGCTTTTCAGTGAAAAAGGTTTGTGATAGCACTTCCTAATGAAATGCCAAAATCCACACTGCAAATGACTGAATAGCACTTTTTTCCCCGTTTTCCCACTGCGAGCGAGATTCTAGAAGATACATGATGTTTCATGTCACCGCCAAAATAGTTTGTTTTGTAACAATATATGAAGGGAGACAGCTTGTTACACCACCTGTACTGCACTATTTGTTAGTATTTTAATAGGTAATTAATCTTGATTTGATAGGATTTAAGATTTTTATTTTTTGGCACATGTGCTCAAGCTATTATGTTATAAATCTCAAACATTTCAGCAAATGTCATCCTGATTGTTCCCTACTGCATAGAACACTACCAGTGAAATATTCGAGGTCAGGAACTTGGATTCTTTACCCATTGTACTCAGGAAAACCAGTTTATTTTTCTGTCTCAGTAAAGAGAGGTGGATTTCTTTTGGGCCTATATCATATTGGCAGTCAATCTAGAAAACTTATAATTACTTTTAGGCAATGGAGGTTTGGTAAGTGCATTAATCTGTCTCCATGAATTTAGCACATATCCAATAGCTATTGCTATAACAAAATTCTGAGTTCAACATTTTATATTACTTTATAAGAATGCCGCGTGTGCTTAGTATGTCTGAATGTGCACGGAAAGTCAGACTGAAATCTTCTAACGTGACATCAAGAGTATGCCTTCCACTCATGAGGGTAAAATCTTTGGAAGGTCTTGAGGCATTTTAAAAAAAACAACCTTCATACTGAACCGTCTTGGTTTGGCAAGCTGATTTTCTTACCAATTTATTGGAATAAAAAAAAATTTTTTTTTTTAAAAACATATTTGGCATTAAGCCAAATCACAACTCATTATTCTTTAAATTGAACTAAATTTAAGTACTTTCTGGCATATAAAAATAATTATTTTTAAAAATGGCCTTAACCAGCAGACACTGCAGTCTGCGGGGAGTGGATGTGGCTCAGGCTGTTGGGTACTCGCCTCCCATGTGGGAGGTCCCGGGTTTGGTTCCTCCTGGAGAAGGTGAACAAACAATGAGCAGACAGACGAGAGAAGCATCAAGGGGTGGGTGTGGGGGCATAAAAAAAAATAAAGTAAATAAATAAATCTTAAAAACGAAATGGCCTTAAGACAAAACTTTGATGATTCAGAGAAAGAGAGGTTTTGCTTTTCAAAGGTAAGGGTAAGTGCTCAACATTATAAAAGGTATCGAAGAAACCAATTCTTAAAAAGATAACTAAAAATGGACTACATGTTTTTTGTTTTTTGTTTTGGTTTGTTTTTTTTAATGACAATGCCAAGTCCTGACAGGGATAAGGTGCAACTGGAACTCTCATATATATGTGTATATATATATATGTTAGTGGGAAAGCAAAATGGCCCAGCCATTTTTAAAAACAGTTTGTTAGTTGCTTAGAAAATTAAACACATATTTACCATGTAATCCAGGCTATCCCACCCCTTAGTATTTATCCAAGAGAAATAAAAACACTTGTTTCCACAAAAACCTGAACACAAATATGTATAGGGGCTTCATTCAAAGTTGCCAAAAACTGGATAAATGGATAAATCATTTGTGGTCCAGCCATACAATGGAATATTCCTCAACAAAAAGGAATGAACTACCGATCCACATGGCAACATGGACGGCTCTCAAAAGCATTAGGCTTAGGGAAAGCAGTCAGAAACAAAAAGCCTCATACACACAGTAGGACTCCATTTATCTTCATTTTGGGAAAGACAAAACTGTAGGGACAGAAACCAGATCAGTGAGCCCAGGGAGTGGAGATAGAAAGAGGAGTTGACTACAGAGGGGCATGAGAAAGCTTTTATGGGGTGATGGGCCAGTTCTATATTTTGAGTGTTTGTCATAACTCAAAGAACTGTTCATCAAAAAAGACAAAATATACTGTATACAAATTATAACTCAATAAACCTAACAACATAAAGGTATTAAAGGACAATAATGTTCTAATGATGAATGTTCCTTCAAATCCTTTTCTGATTTTTACCAATGTCCACAGGTACATTTTTATCTATCACATAAATTGATGTTCTTTGCTTTTTTTAAAAAAAAACACAACAACTCTGATCAATTCTGCAGTCCCAAGAAAGGCCAGTGTGATTTGGCAAGGTCAGACCCATTAATCAACTTCTTTTCCCCCACCTGTGCAATGGCACTTCTCATTAAGTGGTTTTATTTCTTGGTTGTTTTCTCATTGTTTTGTAGACATATCTGCTCTGGGCCAATGGAGGGACTTGAACTGACCTCTGAAACAAAGCATCTTCTGTGGCCTTCCTCCACGAGAGGCATTACCTTCTCTTCCATTGCAACAGCACAACAGGCATTTACAGAACGGACGGGGTGCAGGCCCTATGCTCAATACCAGGAATACAAAAATAACAAAGACGGCCTTCTTTCCATCACTCCTACCGCTGCCTTACAGCAGTGCTGCCTACATGAACTTTCTCCATCCCAGCTTCCGGCATGTGTCAGATTGCAAAACTCTCTTCTTCGTTCATACTATCCCTCCCTTCCAGCATTTATCTTCGAATTATTCACTTTTCCCACATCCAAGCCACACCATAATCCCACTAACTTCTTAATGTTTGGCTCACAGAGGAGTCAGAGCTTGATTCCGCTTAGATCTCCTTGTGGAGGGAAAAAACAGGGTCACACAAGTCAATGCCAGTTCAGCTCATCTCATCTCACACTTTGGTACTAAGTGTGCTATCTACAGAGACAGACAATCCCAAGATTGAGAACTTACACAAGGCATCATTTCAATGTTTAATGCAATCTTCCAAAGTAAGCACTGATTCCCTTGGGGGTACAATGGTTTTCACAATTTTCCCAAATAAAATGGTGCCTCTGACATGAGATATGGTCCCTGCTAGAGTTCATGGTTTCTAATGACTTACAGAACTATTTAAAATATTGTATACTTTGTGTTAAGTAAAAGCAACTAGAATCCCTATTCCAAGAGCTATAATTTAGCTTTTATAATATATATGTCCAAATTATTTTTTATAATTTTATAAATAAACCATCTCTAAGCCTTCCTTTTAATAAAAATGAGTATTTAAGGAAGAATTTTTCCCCCCAAATGATCACTGAAAAGAAACAAATGTATAATTTGTATATATATATATAAATTATATATGTGTGTGTGTGTGTATCATTAGATTCTTAGAAAAATGAATGGAAGTATCACTGCTGAGAAAATTTGAGTTTGATATAATAGTTTGCTTCTATCTAATTTGGTTTAATTCAAGCTGTATCAGATTTATGCTTTTCTCTTAATCCTATTAAGTTAACTTGATGATTTACGATTAAAATGGAGCAGATTTACTGCAATCTCTCTTAATATAAGGTGCGTGAATTTTCCCACTGGGGTCTAGTGCATAACTATAAGATATGTCCCAACAGCAATTTCAGCATCATTATGACCAGACTGGGACGTGACTCATTCTAGTTACCCAGTAGCAACTTGTAGGTAGTCCGCCGCCTTCTTTGATGCTTCATTCCAAGCAAATATCTTATTCTGAACCCTGACACTCCCAGTATCTGGGAACTTCCTGATGGAGCCTCAGTCTTGCTTAGAAACACCTGACATGATTAGCTCTATTTTCCCTACTTTCAAACACAAGGGTGCTTGTGGGGGGAAACTGATATTGGAGAAAGCTGGGATAAGAGTCAAAATAAATTCTTTTCCATTGTTAACGAAATTTAGCTACCAAATATACAAAGAAAAAAACAACAACAAAAAACCTGCTCAATTAGACAAACACAAATATGTTCCTATTTCTAAACACTGGTTCCAAGTTGCCCAATGATAATGTTTCCTGGGAGAGGGGATTATGTTTTAAAGCACCCTGCAGCTCTGACAGGGTTCAGCTAGGTGGTAAGAAGCACTCAACTTTGGGGGCTTTTGCTGAGTTTGAGGCAGGGCAGAATGATCTTTCCAAACTGAGAGTGACCTCTGGCTCTCAGGTGACAGCAGCACAACTTGGGGTTCTTAGATACAGAAGTAGCATGGGCCTGGTTCAGATACATGACGAGAGTCTATACCCCTTCAGCTATCAATGACTTCAAGATTAAAACAAACAAACAAACAAACAAACAAACAAAAACACTCAGAAACTCCCAGATAACCAAGTGGCCCAGGAGGATCTGCAGGACCTCAGCTTTCTTTTAGACCCCTTTATTTCCAAGGTCCAACTTGGCTAGAAATTGATATGGAGATCTAAAAGGTTAATTCTCTAGGCCCTGAAACTCACTGATACTGCTTCATAGTGTAGGGTCATCCAACCCATTGCGGAGCTCTAGGAATACCAAGTTAGGCAATTATAAGTCAGCTTGCCTGCCACTGCTATAGTAAAAACACAATTACTATGGAGAAAATACCATGTTACAAACACTGCCTATGTTCTCACTGCCCTACAGATTGAGAAGAATGTACATGCTTGGATCCGAATTAGGTAGTAAGACAGCAACTCTCTAGACCCTTCCATGGCACTTGATAACTCCTGTTATGGGTCTTTCCAGTAAAATATTATAATTCTCTGTTTACAGTACTGTCTTTGCCACTACAGTATAAATTCTTTGGGAGAAAGGATGGGAGATAAATATAGCCCAGTGTGTCTTTGAAACAAGCACTTAGCACAGTGCACCTAGTAGCTATTGGAGAGATGTTTGCAGAATTGGTAAATAAAATATGCCATGAGTCCGTTGCTCTCTTGAGACATTACGTTAAGACCTTCTGAAAGCCTTCTGTAAAAGCCTCTAGTCCCGACTAGAGGGCAACAGGGAAGGGTGGACTGTACCTGCAAAAGAAGGAAGGGCAGAGTATGGGACGCTGTTCTCTAACATGGTTTTTTCAGTGACAGAAACACTGAGGCTGAAGATGCTTGTGAGGAGTACGAATAAAGTTATTTCACTGAAGCGGAAAAGGATATTTTTTCTAAATGTGTTTTCTAAGTTATTTTAAAAATATAAAATTAAACAAAAAAATTAATATCATAAGTAGATATTTGATTATTTCAACTCTAGCCCTAAAAGTATATATAATCCAAATTATACAAAAAATTTGGGGGGAAAGGGGCTCTTCTCTTTGTAAAAACAAGGAATTATCTTACATTTAGGCATATATTCAGGTACGCATTTTTACAACACTAGATAAATACTACCAAAGGCTTTTGAGGATACGGGCAAGGCAGAGGAAAGAAAACACTTTGGCATGTTAATGTGAAAAAGGGCACAAATGAAAAGATTAAACCTAGTAAGTAATTAAAACAGCAGCTGAAGTTAAAAAAAAAAAAAAAAAGAGATTTTGACTGTGGTATCAGGAAGGGAAGGGATAGAAAGGAGGAATCCAAAATATGAACATGAATATAGATACTCTAGCAATATAATAAGTGTGCTTTGTAGACAGTACATTATAATAATATTCATGAATTGGACTAACTATACACACACAGTCTTTTAGTCAAAACTGTCAAAATTATTTGCAAAACTCTCTACTTACCATTGTAAAGGAAAGTCTGCACCCAGTAAGCCTAATTAGAATTCTGACCAGTTCTCATAAGAAAAGCTGTGCTCGCCACCTCATCACCCCATCTGGGACTTCAGGGCACAAGTTCCTATTTCCCCACTACCCTAAAAACACAATTGTGATTCAAACAGCATTCAGATCCTGGGATGGAACTATGATGACCAAGGATATTAAATAGATTAAAAATGCAAGGAGGAGAGAAGGCCCTCAGCAGACAGGGCAAGGGCAGGATGTCATGGTCAAAGAATCTCTGTATTATCTGCCTTAGAGAAAGTCTGCTGTATGAGGAGGAGGTGGCAGGACTGAGAATGTCTATTTGGGGAGTAGGGGATGATGCCTGTGCAGCGGGTGGTTGTGGGTCTTGGGATAATCTTTGGGGCAGAAATTACAAAAACTAATTCAAAACACACAAGCGGTAGAGAAAAGGCTCGGAAACCAACACCAAACAGCAGTTGATCTTTGGCCTCTGTGATCTTAAACTGGGCTGCGACTCCAGCAGAGTTCACTGAGGCCATTGAACAGCTGTCAGATGATCACGGCTTTTAGGGTTGTCAGCAACATTTGGTTAAAACCAGTCCCTGTGGCTGTTCCTACTCTGTGGAGGTGGAAAAAGAGTCAGTGTTTCCCTTCATTCCTACCTCTGCTTGAGCTATCCTAAATTAGGAAATCATCTGGATTTGTAAAAATAATCACTTCTTGGCATGTTCACAAAGTCTGCTGAAATGTTATTTCGGAAAGGAGAATTTGGATGCCTGGAGGTCACAATAGGAAATGAATCTGGCAATTTGAAAGTGCACCTGCTGAAGTTCCAGGCCATCTCAGTATTCAAATAATTCATCCATCCTTCCAAACGTCTTTTGTGTCTTTTATTAAAAAAAAAAAAAAAAAAGTAAGTTATTACACTTAGTATGAGTCACACACACACAAAAAGCTCTGCTTCTTCAGATGTGTGTTCTGGATTTTTTTTCTTCAAATTTTTTTCACTATTCAACAAGCACTCATTTAGTCTACTATATACACAGTACTTGCTAAGCCTGTATGTATCAATTAGGACAGCTTTGGCTGCAAGTAGCAGAAAATCTGTCTCCAATTGGATTTAAAAAACATAGAAACTTGTCTCACATATTAAGAAATTTGGGGGAGAGAGCTTCCAGGGTAGGCTGATTCTAGGGTTCGGCAATGTCCTGAAATATCCGGGTTCTTTTCATCTCTGTATTAGTTTCCTATTGTTACTGTAACAAATTACCCACAAACTTAGTGGCCTAAAACAACACAAATTCATTACACTACATCTCTCAGGTCAAAATCTTAAAATCCAGGTGCCAACAGAGCTGTGTTCCTTTGTGGAGGCTCTAGGGAAGAGCCCATTCCCTTCCCCAGCTTCTGGAGGTTGCCGACATTCCTTGGCTCATGGCCTCTTCCTCCATCTTCAAAGCCAGCAGTGTCTGGTCGAGTCCTCACATCTCATCACTCCGACACCGGCTCTCCTGCCCCCCTCTTCCACTTTTAAGGACTCTTGTGAATACACTGGGCCCATCTAGATAATCTAAAATAATATTCCCATCTAAAGTTAGTTCCCTTAATTACCTCTGAAATGTCCCTTTTGCCATGTAAAATAACATATTTACAGGTTTCAAGATTAGGGCATGGACTTCTTTGGGGTGAGGGGTGGGTGGATTACCATTCTCCCTTCCATAATCTCCCTGCTCCTCCAGCCTCAATGAGGGCTTTCCCCTTGGGCTGGTTCCTCTTATGGTCATAAGATGGTTTAATAGCAGTTTTAGGTGTCACATCCAGACATAATTTCCAGAAAAGGGTGAGCCATCTCTTTCTTAGAAGGAAGGGAATCTTTTCCAGAAGCCCTAGAGCAGATTTTCTGTTTAATTGGCTGAGATGGATCACCCACCCATTATTAATACATATTTTGGCAAGAAGAACAGATTCACCATGATTTCAATCCCACTAATGGCTAATGATGCTGAGCATCTTTTCATGTGCTTACTGGCCATTTGCACATCTTCTTTGGGGAAATGTCTATTCAAGTCCCTGACCCAGTTTTCACTTGAGTTGTCTTTTTGTTGTTGAGCTGTAGGGGTTCTTTCTATATTCTGGATATTAAACCCTTATAAGATATACGGTTTCCAAATACTTTCTTCCATTCTATAGGTTGTCTTTTCATTTTCTTAATAACATCCTTTGATGCACAAAAGGTTTTAATTCCATAAGAATTTGATGATAGGCTCTTCCATTTCTGAAAAGAAGGTTGTTGACATTTTGATTTAGATTATATTGAATATGTAAATCACTTTGGATATATTGACATCTGTATTAGTTAGCCAAAGGGGTGCTGATGCAAAGTACCAGAAATCTATTGGCTTTTACTTGGGGTAAAAACTTACAGTTACAAGGCCCTACGGAGTCCAACTCAAGGTTACTTCCTTACCAAATTCTGTTGCCACATGTTGAAGCAAGATGGTGGGCGACGTCTGCAAGGGTTCAGCCTTCCTCTTCCCTCTTAAGTCTCCATGGGTCCAGCTTCTTCTGATCTCAGCTGTAAGCTGGCATAGGGTTTGTCTTTCTTCCTGGGGCTCGTTTCTTTCTGGGCTCAGCTGCTCTGGTCTCCTCACAAGGTCACCTGTAAACTATGAGGCGAATGGCTCATTGCTCTTCCCGGGGCCTCTGCTGTGTCTATGGAGCTGTCTCTCCCCCTCTGTGTATCTTCTCTGTGTATCTACTTCTGTGTGACAGTCTGTCTTATCAGCCCACCAAGGGGGTGGGGACTCAACCCTGAACCACACTATGACATGGTCAAATCAAAGCCCTAACCCTAATGTAATAAAGTAAATGTAAACTTTGAATTTAATACAATCAAAGGGTATCATGTCCAGAGGAAGAGACCAGTTTACAAACATAATCTATATCTCTTTTTGGAATTCATAAATAATATCAAACTGCCACAACATCTTAATGATAGTTAAGCTTTCCAATGCACGAACATGGAGCATCTTTCCATTAATTTAGGTCTTCTTTAATTTCTTTCAGCAATGATTTGTTGTTTCCTATGTATAAGTCCTTTACACCACTGGTTAAATTTAGTCCTAGATATTTTATTCTTTTAATTGATATTGTAAATATAACTATTTTCCTGATATCCTTTTCAGATTGTTCATTGCTGGTATATATAAACACCACTAAAAGTTGTGTGTTGATCCTGCCACTTTGCTGAATTCATTTATTAGCTCTAGTAGCTTTCTCATATATCTTTTGGGATTTTCTATACATAGGATCATGTCATCTGTGAATAGGGATAGTTTTACTTCTTCCTTTCCAATTTGGATGCCTCTTATTTCTTTTTCTTGCCTGATTGCTCTGGCTAGAACTTCCAGTACAATGTTGAAAAGCAGTGGTGAAAGTGGACATCCTTGTTTTGTTTCTGATCTTAGGGGGAAAGTCTTTTAGTCTTTCACTGTTAAATATGATGTTAGCTGTGGGTTTTTTCATAAATGCCCTTTATCATGTTGAGAAAGAATATTCCTAGTTTTCTTAGTGTTTTTTAAAAAAACGGTATTGGATTTTGTCAAATGCCTTTTCTGCATCAATTGAGACGATCATGTGGTCTTTTCCCTTCATTATATTAACATGGTTAACACATTGATTCTCTTATGTTGAACCACCCTGGCATTCCTGAGATAAATTCCACTTGTTCATGGTACATAATCCTTTCAATGTGCTGTTGGATTCAGTTTGCTGGTATTTTTGTTGAGGATTTTTACAAGTATATTCATAAGGGATATTGATCTGTAATTTTCTTTTCTTGTACTGTCTTTACCTGGCTTTGGTATTAGGGTGATGCTGGCTTTAAAAATGAGGAAGAGTTCCTGCCTCTTCAATTTCCTGGAAGAGTTTGAGCAGGATTGGCATTAATTCTTCTTTAACTATTTGGTAAAATTCACTGGTAAAGCCACCTAATCCTGAACTTTATTTCTGTTGAGAGGTTTTTGATTACAGATTCAGTCTCTTGTTATTGGTCTGTTGAGATCATCTATATCTTCCTGAGTCAGTTCAGGTCATCTGTATGTTAACAAAGATGATTTTAATGAAGTGAATCTGGGCAAGGAGGGATTATTTGAGGCAAGTTCTTGATTCCTCTGTATTAACAAGGAAGAGTGAGCCAGAGAACTAGCTAGAGGAATGTGCCAGTTGAGAAGCCTGCCATACTTCCCAGGCACCAGAAGCTAGGGATTCAATATCTAGGCCAAAGCCCTTTAAAGTCCAAAGAGGAAATAGCCTTTCAACCTGGGCCCTAAAAGTAGTGAACCAAGGTCCCCCTGGTCTTCCAAGAAGAGGAGAAAGGTTTCACTGAGGAGTGATGTAAAAGAATCCTCATTCCAGAATATATCCCTACGATTAACTGGTCTAATGGGTTAGCGCTTGAGTGGGCTCTGACACTTTATAAGCTGTGTGATCTTGGGCAAGTATGCAACTGAGTCTCAGTTTTCTCATCTATAAAATGGGAACAGCACTGACACTTCACAGGGGTGCCGTGAGGATTAAATACAATACTTATGTATACCATGAAGAGTAAGTAGTTCCTGGAACAGAGGCAGGCATCCAAGACACAGTAGCAATCATGTTTATTTCCCTAATACAGAATTACTGATAAGAAAATATATCACTGGAATCTATTTCATTAAAAGACTATCTTTAGGATTAAATTCTTTCCACTGAATCAGTAAAAATAATTATAACTCTAATTTGAAATCATTTTATTTACCATAAGGTTGAAATATTCTACTTTGTGAAAATTACCACATATGCTCATTCTTTTTTTAAAATCTGATTCTTAAAAATCAGATGCTGCAGGAAATAATTATCAAAAAAAAAAAAAAAGTAGTTGTTTTAGAGTAAGATTTTCTAAGGCATTCCTATAAAAAAATTTGCTGCAGGGTTTAAATTATGATCTGCAGTTACGATCTTTCCATTTATGACATGCAATTATTTTAGGAATACACCTACTCCACAAGGCAAATGTTTACACCTATATTATACATCTACTGCCAGGTATAATCCTTACTTAAATCAAGTCTCAAATTTAACTCAGTGCCTTATACAGAGTAGGAGATGAATAACTGATTTTTTTAATATGTATTTTTTATTGGAGAAGTTGTGAGCTTACAAAACTATCATGCATAATTCCCATACATCACCCCTCCACCAGCACCTTACATTGTTGCAGAACATTTGCTACAGATTATGAAACCATATTATCAGACTATTACTGCTAACTGTGGTCCATAGCGTACATTTGGTATATTTTTTCCATGCACCCTCTATTATTAACACTGATCTTTTCCTTTAGCTATATAAAACAGCACAAGGAGGAAAGAAAAGTAATGAAGCCAAACCATGATCTTGGGCTCTAGTATTTACTTAGTACAATACCGAGATTCCAGAGGGTTATATGTGCTGAAAAATCTCAAGAGTGTGTCATAGGTGAAGAGTGTGTCGTAAGTAAAGAGCATGCCATAAGTGGGCGCGTAATAAATGTTCAAAACAAGCCTGAGAGCCAGACAGGGACCAGCTACGGTACATAAAGTGCCCTCTGATGCCAATCTTATCCTCTTAAATACACACTGTTGGTCACGCCTTTGAGCTCTTTAGGTTTTAATGTATTCCCCACCATGAAGCTATTCAGAATTATCCTTTCTCCCTTAAGTCATCCAATTTTCTCTCCTTTCTCACCCAAAACACTTCCTTGGTAATAGGCAGAGGATTATTACTTCAGCCCTTTTTTAACTGGAGAGATGTCAGGCATGATATTTTCAGAGTGATTTAAACAGCTCTAGTGTTATAACTACACAGAAAGAACAAAGATGCGAAAATATTCATCATCCAGCCCAGCTGTCCACTGGGAGTAGCTGAAAATGGCAACATGCTGCTGTCTTCTGGCTTTGTGTCTGCGTTACTGCCTGTGCAGCTCACAAACACTCCCTTTCCTGAACATATGGAGCAATCTCAGGAAGGAATTTGCCTCAGTGAACCCTGACTAGCCAATCAAAACCAGAAGGTTCCAGGCTCGGTGACTAATATCAGAAATGAATTGTGTGTGGTGAAAAGGAAATTTTGTGTGCCTGGGAAATTTATACCCTGAGATCAGCCATATCACAGGTGTGCAGGATCACCTGGAGAAACTGAACTTTCAAAAAGGCAAGTTCAAGCATTTCTTCAGGCAGCACGCCTGTCATCGCAAAGGATGAAAAACTGAACAGCTCAGTGCAGGGTCTGATGACTGTAACGTCGACAACAACAAGAGCTGCCATTTAGGGAGGAATTATAGGACTTTGCTGCAGCACTGCATAGAAGTGATCCTATTTAGTCTAACCTCACAACCCATAAGGTAGGTGCTACCATGCCCTCTTCCACATATGGGCAACAAAGCTGGGGAAGATGAAGTAAACTGCTCTGGTCCTGCAGCTAGAAAACGTGGTGGAGTGGGTCTCTCCAATTCCAAAGCCCTTGCTCTTAACCACAGTATTATCTGATACTCTTTCCCCCTTTCTCATGCCCAGGTGTCCATAGAAAAGGTAAAGAACTGGAGAAATTAGGTGGAAGAGTTGTTAAAACATAGATAGGTATACAGGATGGCCTTGGAAAATATGGGGGCACTTGTATCCAAAGGGTGGACTAAATGTATTAACTACCTTGGGAGATAAATTAAGTACTACTTCCAGGGTGAAAGACATTGTAGCTGCTGAGAAAGCCAAACACTGAGACATTTCAACAGAGGGCATGGAAATAAGCATGGGAGAGCCATTTGCTGGTTCTTCAGATTCTATTTTAAAACAACAAAAATTTGAGAAGGCTGTTACAACCTAGATGCCTAGCGGTTTCATCCTAAAAGGAATAGTGATATTAAAGTCCCCCAGTCATTTTTCCAATCACAAAAGCACGGAGGCCAGCAGGTCCAATACGCCCTTCTCCTATCTCCCTGGGCCCCAACAGGTTAGCAGGAGCAGAGTGTGGCCCCATGGCCCCATGAGGACCAGTGGAATCCCAATCCAACCAACCATCGTCGACCACTTAGCAAGGATAAAGTACTGCAAAGGCAAAAAACAATGACCGTTTATTGGGTGCTTACTGTCCGCTGGGAAGCGGTGCCAAACCCTTGGCAGGTGTTATCCCTCACTTAACCTTCACAGCAAACCCTGTGAGGTGGGTTCTGCTGTTTCCCTTGCTTTATAAATGAGATAACGGGAGTATACAGAAGTTAATACTTTGTCTGAGGCTCAGAGGACTCCATACTCCTCGTTCTTAAACTTCTTAAAACTCTGCAGTGTCTGTGGGGTGAACACAGCACCTACCCTTCAGGACTTCACACTGTGGATAAGATTCCACCACCTCCAGGGTTAGGGAATGGGGGGATATCCATCCGCTCACTCCCTCGCAACAACTATAACCAGAGAAAATCAGCGAGGAAGACCTCTTCTTTCTCCTTGAGTAGTGGGACGTGTGCTTGGTTAGTCATAGGAGAAGAGCTTCCTGGAGATGGTCTCACTTTGGAAAAGGAAGGGGAAGGGGGGAAGAAAAGGAGACCAAAAGCATGGAGGTCTCCCGAACCATGGCTTCAAGAGGCTCTGCTTTCCTGAAATGCAGGGAGACCTCCCCGCCTACCAAGGGGGAAAGCCTGTGGTGCTTGCCCCATTCTCCAGAGCAGTTCAGGGCATAAGAAGAGATGAATAAGAGACTCAAGAATGTAGAGTCCAGGGAAGCGGGTGTGGCTCAACCGATAGAGCCCCCGTTTACCATGTGTGAGGCCCCGGGTTCACTTCCTGGGGCCTCCTTGTGAGGGCAGGCCAGCCCGTGCGGTGCGGTGGGCTGATGCAGCGGGACCTCACAGCAAGGGGGAGATAAGCAGACACGGAGAAAACACACAGCGAATGGACACGGCAAGCACAAGCAGCAAGGGGGTGATAAATAAATAAATAAATAAATAAATCTTTAAAAAAAAAAAGAATGTAGAGTCCAGGGGTCACCTGCTCTTACCCTCCCAGCTGTTTCTGGTCATGTCAAAGGCTTCCTACCCAACACAGCAATTACTGTACCCAGCTATTTTGACAAATGTTAATTCAGAATGGACCCTGGGTCAACGTTACTTTGTTCTGGCTTAAAAGAGTAGAGAGCATAAAAGCTAGTTCCTAAGGAAAACCATCTTACTTCCAAATGAATTGAGAGAGTTGGGCTCTTTAAGTGGTTTCTTGTGGGGAAGTTTAGCAATCTCCAATTCAAAATCCACCCATTTCATCTGTCTCTTTAGAAACAAATTCATAAAAGAATTACCAATGAAGGCTGAATTTTTTCTTTTTTAAAGTAAAAGGGGCATTAGGCTGAAGCTACAGTTTGTAAGACATGGTAGACATAAAATAGAGCAAATAATAATTTCTACTAACTTTTTTTTAAATTCTTATTTTGCAAGTCCTTTTAGAAGACACTTTATATCTGGCTGACAGATTCCAGTTGTTTTTAAGCAAGCTATAATTGAATAATAGTTTTTAAATACAGAAGGCCCTAAAATATACACTCCCACAATATACATTTAACTGTAAAAGGTAAAGGTGAAAAGACATAATGTTCCTTATTTTTTAACATAACTACTTTGTTAAGCTATGGTTAGAAATAGGGTAGAAGCAACGTACTGGTTTGAATTCAGGATTTATAAACATCTTACAAAAATCTTGGATATGGGGCAATAACTTCCAGAGATTTGCAGTCTAGTTAACTCACTCCCTATCTGGCCTGGTCAATTTCTTATTCTGTACCTAACAATTTTCAAATGCTTAAAACTGACAGAAAAATATCAATGTGTGGTAGACATGGAGATGTGCCACCCAATTCCCCCTTCAAGGAAAGGCTTTTTGTCCCAGCTACAGGGAGTGCTGTCAGCAGATGGCCTTCAGCTGTCAAGCTCCTTAGGGACTGCCTCAAGGGCAAAAAGCTGCCTCATCCAAGGTCATGGATTTCCCAGGGCATTCCACAGTCAAGGACTAATGAGGATGGGGGAATAAAGGCCCAGCCATTTGACTTCAACATGGGACAACTCTGACAGGCCATTTTAGCACCAAAGCTCCCCACGAGGTTAGCTGAGGCTGTCGTCAAGCTCAAAGTCTTCCTCTGCCTATCCTGCTTTCATGGACTCCCTTCCAAGGGTGTTGATCCCAAGGATACTTCTAATCAGCATCCTGCACACTAAACTCCAGCCCAGAGTCTGCTCCCCCAGAGAACCCAACCTGCGACTCAAGGCCTCTAAGGATAAGAAAAAGAAATACAGTCTTCAAGGTCAATGGCACTAGTTAAGCTGGTGGTTGGAGAAAAAACAAACTTTCATAATTATCTTGGTACTTTTTCTCTTCTGTATACAACCTACATCCCAACAGGTCTTTAAAATTCCACCTAGAAAAAGGCTGGGCAGTTTAGTCTTTTGCATTATACCAACGAAAGGAGCACAACAGAACTCTCAGTGCGGCAAGTTGAGGTACTTAGCTTTCCATTTCCCTTGAGCCAGGCTGAGCAGCATAACTACCCAGTTTAATGTACTGTGAACTCCTGGGTTATCAGACATATTCCTATTCGAATCTAAGTCCAAAATTATGTGTCTGTCCGCCAGTCAGTCTCTCTCTCTCTCACACACACACACACACGCACACCCTGAAAACACTCCATTCCTCTTCTTCTTCCTTTACATGGAAAATGGAGGCCTAACTATACTAGTATTAATCAGGATACGTGTACACAAATGACAGAAGATGAAAAAGAAATATGAATGCCTCGTTAATTTACGTCCCAAACTACTACTTCAAACCCAACCTCTCCATGGGCCCACCTAGACATCTCTCCGAAAATCATAACTTCTTACTCTTGAGACTCTCTGCACATACTAGAGAAAGTATTATTTTTATTACAAAGCAAAACAAAACTGGCTACTTTTCGCTCTCTGATTGGATGGCAAAAGAAAATAGTGAAATAAGTTACCCTAGTCCCACCCCAAGAGACTGGCCAAGCTGACAATGAGTTTAAAGACATGGATCCTACATGAATTGCAAGTGAATCCAGGGAAGTGAATGTGGTTCAAGCAAGCGAGCTCCCGCCTACCACATGGGAGGTCCGTGGTTCGGTTCCTGGTGACACGTAAAGAAGATAGCGAGTTAGCACGACGGGCAGGCATGGCAAGCTGACACAACAAGATGACGCACCAAGAGACAAGAAGAAAAACATGATGAGAGACATAACAAAGTAGGGAGCAGAGGTTCCCAGTGCCTCCTAGAGAAGACAGGCAAGACAGCAAGCTGATGTGACAGGCAGGCACGGCAGGCCGACACAACAAAATGAGGCAACAAGAAACACAGGAGGAAGAACATAATGAGAGACACAACAAAGCAGGGAATGGAGGTGGCTTAAATGATTAGGCGACTCCTTCCCACATCGGAGTCCCCGGGTTCAGTTCCTGGTGCCTCCTAAAGAAACAAAGAAGAAGAAAAGACATAGCAAGTGCAAAACAAGGGGAGAAATAAATAAAATAAATCTTTAAAACAAATTTTAAAAAAAGAAGTGAATCCAGAGGAGTGGGTGTAGTTCAGCAGTTGAGCACCTGCTCTGCAAGGTCCTGGGTTCAATCCCTGGTACCTCCTTAAAAAAAAAAAAAAAAAAAAAGGGAATCCAGAAGCAGAAGTGAGAGCCACGCCTGCATGCAGGACCTCAAAGTATCCCATCCAAATGCTCCACCAGGGTTCAGATCGGCACTCGGGGTCTCCTTAAGTTCATTTAATCAGAGGTACGTAATACTTACCATTGAAACATACTCAAAGGCAAGAGCTAGAAACCTGTTCTAAACGACGAGTTGTTAATTCTTTTAGTACACAATAAAATTTTTAAAAACACGTGTGTATGGATTTCAAACAAGTAAGACTGGTTCACAGAACTATTTTACCTTTGATGTCAATCCAGTTCCTAAACTACTGTTTGAAATGGTTGAAACAATAATAATAATTTTAAAAACAAAGGGTTCTTATCGCTATATTCAAAATGTCCTCTCTAAGCTTTCGCTCGACTGGCAAGACTGTCTAGTTTAAAACGAGAACGCTGTGTCCCTCCCGAAAGTAAACTGTCATGACCACATTACCTTCCTGCTCAAGCTCCTTTAAGGATTCTAAATCAATTGAAACTACTACTCAGCAACTTCAGTTCCTTTCTTCTGCTGTCTTTCCCTGCTTAAGCACTTGGTTCTAATCAGACCACTTCCTTCCTGCTGCTTTGGTTTTTATTACCAAAGTTCTTCAGTCCTTTTCACCACCCCATATGCTAAACAACTTCTACTTTTAGAAGCACATTCTCTAAGAATACTAAAGAGGAGCCAAGCTCAGCTAAAGGTCTTCTATAATGTATGTAACTGGCCTTTGCATATTCTAGATGAAACCGTGAGGAGCTAAAACTTGTCTTCAGTCACCTTCTTTCCTAACTCTTCCCTTCTGAAGGGCACATGACTTTTCCAGGGATTAAGCATTCTCACTCTTTCATAAATCCTCCAATCAGAGAGAAAAGTGACATGATAAACAAATCATATTCAGTGTGGGTCTCTGTGCAAAAAAGTTAATTCAGCAGGCCTAACACTGATACTTAGAAAGGCCTGCGTACAAGGTTAGCCTTTGGCTGGCATCTGGAAGCTTAGATTGCAGGGAGATTCCCACCATTAACTGATAAGAGGAGCTCACTGTACCCAAACTGCAAACAATATGGTTTATACTGAAAAGCTGTTTTCCTTCTGGGAGTCTGGAATTTGGGTTTATGTCAGGCAGGGGGTACATACATGACCAGCTTTCAGTGAAAACCCTGGGCACCCAGTCTCTAATGAGCTTCCCTGGTTGGCAGCATTTCATACTTGTTGTCATAATTTGTTGCTGTTAGAATTAAGGATGTCCTGTGTGACACCACTGGGAGAGGACTCCTGGAAGCTTGTGTCTGGATTCTCCTGGACTTTGCCCCATGTGCCTTTTTCCTTGACTGGTTTTGCTTTGTATTCTTTCACTGTAATAAATCATAGCCAAGAATATGACCATATGCTAAGTCCTGTGAGTCCTCTTAACCAAATCATAGAACCCAGGGGTGGTCTTGCGGACCCCTGGCATAGCCTTCAAGGAGAGTTCCAGGTTTCCCTTTCTGCAAAGGCACCTAGGACAAGGAATAATGTTATTATTGGGCCGAAGTGGTAGGAGGTGGAGCATCCAGTGTGACCTGCTAAGAGCTCAGTGCATCTGTGCAATGTGATCATTTTCGCTTTTCCTTGGAGATTCTCTTTGGCCTCATTTTTTGGCTTGAATTTTTTCTTTTTTTTTTCTTTTTGGTAGTCCTTTCTCTAATTTAGTTATTACAGTTGAACGGGCCTGCAACAAACTCCCTCTTGGAGGTCAAATAGGAACTATGGTGAAACCCAAGGGAAAGACAGCCTGATGAGTCACTTAAGTCCAGCTGTTCCAGGGCCTGAGGATAAATGTCCTTTTCCCTGACAAGCTTTTCCATACTTTTCCTTTGGAAAATGCTTGCCCCTCTGATTAGATGGCCTCTTGGACTGGCTATATGGCCAGGGTCAAGACCAAAATATGGGCCTAGAAGAAAAGCAAAAGAAGTCCTTGTGACTCAAACTGGGCCAAGCCCACTTGTCATCAGAGCCAACGTCCGTGTCAAGGACATATGATAAACACTGTGCATGTGTCTCAAGTATCATCTTTGCATAGTCAGCAGATTCACAGAATTAGGATTCCTTGCCCTCACTCTCTCACCACACCCCCTTGCTATAAACTAGCCCCTATGTAGGAAAACACCTTTCCTATAGATGAATAGTGGATGTTCTGATAAAGGACTAATTTTATACTCACCAAATATTTAATACCTTAAATGCATAGAAAATAATCACCTTCTTCCATATCTATATTTGTACTGACTTATATTTAGGCAAATTCACCTATTAACATATCAGATGACAAATTGAAGATATCACTCAAATCACAGGAGCCCCAGAAAACAACCCTCACAAACTAAATTTTAAAAAACTGATTTCATTAAAGTCCTCAGAACACAAACTGTCTCAGCAAAACAATTTTTTATAGATACTGTAATCTCGTGAAAAATATGAGAGAGACAGTAGAGTGAGCAAATGTGGTTGCCTCCTTCCCTCTGAAGAGCACAATGAAATAGCAGTACAGATACTTTTTCAGAGGATAAATTCATGGTGGCACTAAAAACACAGAGGAGTGCTACTGGTGAAGAAATCATTTTGAAGGCTTTCTTAAAGAAAGAAGATAGTTGGATTTCTATTGATGAGCAAACCAGAACTGAAAATAAAAGCAACTTGAAATACACACAGCTACAGATAGGAACTTTTTCTTCCTGGTAGAAGCCTGGAGAAGCTCCAACCTTGAGTCAATGGCTAGTAGGAGACATGAAATGGCCTACAAAGAAGTGGCTGTGAGGCAGTAGTCATGGTATCTAAATGGAGAGCTGTCCATAGAACAGCTGAGCCAGTTGGCCCTTCCTGTGTCCTGTGTATCCTGCAGTTGGCAGCTTTTGCGTCCAGCTGGCACTCCCAGAACAGCTCCCTAGAGAAGAAGATTTGCCATGTTGTCAGTGTCCAGGCTGGGGATGAGTCAGAGAACAGCCTCGAGGATTGATAGAGAAGAAAAAGGAAATAAAATATATAAAAAGATGTCACTCCAAGATTAACGATCTTCTTACCTTGATTAATTTTGGGGTGAGGGTTGCAGCAAAGGGTCCTGAACCTGGCTTTCCTTCCATGGGTCTGTCTAATCTCACATGTTCTAGAAGGAAACCTGTCTACTGGTATATCCTGCCTATTTATACAGAGTACACGGTCAATCCTCCCATCCAAGAAGGAAGTCTTTTGGGTAAACAAGCCTGCCCCAATACAAAGAAAGTCCATGCCACCTACCTATAACAATCAAAATTATCTTTCATTCATTTATAAGAAAAGTTAATGAAAAATTAGCAGATTTATAAGGAAAAACCTATAGCATTATACAGAAAGACTAATATGAACAAACCAAAACCTAGCTGAAGGAAATGGAAATAATATAAGAAACAGAAGAGAATTTTTAAAGTTCTGATTAGTATCATTCAAAGGTTTAAAAGATTTTACAACCTTAAAACTCGAAAAACACAGTGCTATGGAAAAAAGCAATGTGAGAATTTAAGCTTCTTGGTGTTTAAAACTATAGCTCCCCAAATTAAATCAATTATAAGAGTAATAGAACAGATACAATTATGAAAACAGAAATCAGTAAAACATTTTGATAAATTTAAATAAAATACTTAGAAAAAAGGGGGAGTTCAGATTAAAACAACATGGCAGATGAGGAGCTTGAAGGGAAGTTTGAGAATTCTAGACTTGATTTGCTCAGTGATGTTTATGTGCTTTAGACTTTGTTAGAAAACTAAACTTAACTATGTATGTTACAAAAATATTAGGGTGGCTGTGACCCAAGGTGGGTGACTGAGTGCCCATTCTTAGGGGGGGATGGGGAAAATTAGTTTTCCCATAAAATTCTCATTTCCCAGCACCTGGCTTTATTTCTATGGTGAGCCCCCTTTCAGCTCCTCACACTCCATAGGGACCACAGGCTCAATATCTATCTCTGCCTTGGTCCCAAGGTACATGTCTGGTTCAGTTATCTCTGAGGGCCATGAAACTTCAGTTCCACTCACTGCTGTGGGATAGCCTCTTTCATTTCTAGCCCACAGAGAGCTCCTCTTCTTGCTTTCAAACTCAGCTAAGAATTTAAAACACTTTTGTGTCAGCTAGGGTTGCCGATGTGGGTGAGTGGTTTGAGCGCCAGCTTCCCACATACAAGGTTCTGGGTTCAATCCCTGTTCTGGTACCTCAAAACAAACAAACAAACAAAAAAGATAAAGCTCATTCTTGGAAGGGGCTGTGGCTCAAGCAATTGAGCTCCCATAAAAAAGAAAAAGGCGTCCCAGACCAGTGCAGAGAGGCGCAGCGCAGCCATGCACCAAAAAGACGATGATGCAGCCAGATAGAAAAAAATGTTTCACCTAGCATTTCCATGCACTTGGAAAAGGAAGTAGGGGTAGTCAGTCTAGCATTCTGACCAAAAGCCTGCATTATGAGTGATAAGAATTACTAATGGAAAATACTTTTAGAGTGTTTACAATGTGTGAGGCACAACACTAAGAGTGTCACACATATTAGCTTATTTTACGCTTGTAACAGCCCTACAAAGCAGGTCCTTTTAATCCTGATTTTACAGATAAGGAAAGTAGGACAAAGAAAGATTAAGCAATTCGCCCAGTCTCATAGCTAGTAACTATACTACCACTGTGGTACTACTCATTCATGCCATTCTTTGGTCCCTCCCCCTGAACCAGATGTATTGGTAAATTACACTTCCTAGTGGTTGGGTGGGGGCACATGATTAGTTCTGGCCAGTGAGTTGTGAATAAAAGTGACATGTGTCACTTTTGGGCCAGAGCATTTAATAGCAGGAGCAAGACCATCTAGAGCTCTCTTACTGTCTGGCACAGTGACCAGCAATGTTTGAAAAGGTAGCTACCCTATCAGTCAGGGACCTTGAGTAACTATGCCCACTGCTGACCTGCAATGGACATGAATAGAGAGAGAAAGAAATTGTGGTTGTAAGCCACTTACATTTGGGGGCTATTTGTTAGCAAAGAATAACCTAACCTATCCTGACTGATATAGCTTCTCAAATACTTTTCCAAGTGAAAAACAAAGGAGCAGGGAGTACTCAATAAAAGAATATATAGCTTCCAAACCAGTATAGTTATCCAGGAGAAATTAGATATCCTGGCCAGTGCTCTAGGAAGCTTGACTTCTTACCCAAGTCATGACACATAAAAAACGGTAAACAACCAATTATCCCAATAAGATGCTAGCAGTAACAACCACAAAACTGTACCATAGGAATGCTTCTATGATCCAGGACCCACCGTGGTACCCTCTACAGAAAATAATTGTTTGACAATAAGCTCACAGGCAGAAAAGTTACCAAATACAAAGGAGTCATCTTAAGAGATCAGCAAAAGCAATAAAGGAAAAGTCACTCTCAAAGAACTTTGTAATAGCACAAATAGAAAAGGACTTTACTGTTTTTTGTTTATTATTATTACTATTATTGAAATAATGAAAATGCTCTAATAATGACTGAAATGATGAATGCAGAACTATGTGATTACACCAAATACCATTGATTGTACACTTTGGATGAATTGTATGCTTTATTAATATGTATCAACAAAATTGATTGATTTGTAAAAAAATAAATAAAACCAAAAGAAAAGGACTTTAAACAATGAAAATTCTCAACAACATCAAGAAAGGACAGACTCTGTAAGGCAATAAAAGGGAATTACAGGGAAGCAGATGTGGCTCAATTGTTGGGTGCCCGCCTACCACATGGGAGGTCCCGGGTTCAGGTCCTGGTGCCTCCTAAAAAGATGATGAGCAGATGCCGTCCCCGCCGCAATGAGCAGATGCCACAAGCCAGCAGAAAGAGCAGAGAGGTAGCAAAGATGTAGAGGAGATGACCAGCATAATTAAGAAGCCGGATTTAACAAATATATATAAAAACTTGTCTCCCCCAGACTACAGAATACACATTCTTCTTAGGCACACACGGAATGGTTACTAAAAATTACTACATGTCAGAGATCTTACAAAGTTCAAAAGAACTGGTATCTCCCCATAGGATATAAGCTCCCTCTCAATTAGAGGTGGAATGGACATCACCATCCCAGAATCATCAGGATTGGGGAAAGAACTATGGACTAGAGCAGACTTATTGGTATTCTACTATAGACATACTGTGATTCTAGCAATGGAAGAAATTACAACACTGACGCAGAACCAGTGGCCACCGGAGGCTCTGGGGACAGGGAAAGGGAAAAACAGTTGTAACACGGGGGCTTTTTCGGGACTTGGGAATCATACTGAATGACACTGCAGCAACAGATATAGGCCATTTTATATCATCATATAACATGCAGAACTGTGTGGGAGAGAGTGTAGACTACAATGTGAACTATGGTCCATGCTCAGTGGAAAAGCCCCAGGATGTGTTTATCAGTTGCAATGAAGGTGCCACACTAATGAAGGATGTTTATGTGAGAGGGTGTGGGAAGTGGGGCATATGGGAATCCCTATAGTTTTTGTGTAACATTTATGTAATCCAAGTATC
>JAQZBX010027068.1:0-28581 GCA_029593785.1 Cabassous unicinctus
GTGTGACGGGATGGGGGCTTCAGGTGAGTGATGGGGCATGGGGGTCTCAAGTGAGTTTGGTGGAAGTAAATGTGACTTCCTGTCCTGGTTCAGCTGCTACCTCACACAATTACCATTCCCTGCAGATCTACCTCCTGGTTGTAAGTTGAAAGATTTAAAATAGAAAACACTATACTTCTAGTTTAACATTTGAGCTTTGTATTTATTCTATTTAAAGCCCTTTAAAATAAGGGTCATTATGCAGCGCACCTGCAGATGGCAAATGACGGTGCCAGCGCCAGTGGCACCCGAGCTCAGCTCTCGGGAGGAGAGCCACGGGACAAGATGCCCGGCCTGGCTCGTCCACCCTGGCTTGAGCAGACAAGGCGGGGTAGCGAGAGGCCTGCACACCTCCTGTTCTTTAGACACGGGGGTGGGCCCAGGACAATTTTCACACGCTCCCGCCAGTTAGGCTCCCATGAGGTTTGCTGCCTGCATTCTACAACCCCCTTTCTTATTCTAAAAACGTGAAACCATTCTGCATTCCTGCGTGTCCAAGAGGACCACGTTTAATATAGTCCTGCCTCTCCAGATTTTGCCAACTGCGTGCTGCTGGGATATCTCAGTCAAAATCCTGAGCAGCTTTTTTTTCCCTTTTTTTTTTCTCAGGAGGTACCAGGGATCGAACTTAGGCTTGTACTTGGGAAGCAGGCACTCAACTACTTGAGCTACATCCACTCCCCCCGAGCAGCTTTTGTTTTAAACAAAACTGCAAAATTCATAAACTTTAAAAGGAAGCAGAAGGGGCGGGGTAGTGAATCCACTTTCAACATATTGTCAGAAATGCGTGAGCCGGTGTGCAGACAGAACCTGCGCCATGAAGTCACGGTGGGCTGCCCGTGACTCGACCTGGCCCAGGGACCACAGGCAGGGTGGCTCTTCCCGAGGGTCCTGGATCCGCCAGGGTGGCGGCTGGCTCGGGCAGGGGCAGGGATTTCCTGTCTTCCTTCCAGATGGTGTTTGCAGCAGGCTCCACGTTGGGTGTGGTGGTAGGATTCGCTGATGTGAACCGAGCGCCCGAACGCCATGCTGCGCACAGCCGCGCTTAGGAGGGGGAGTGTAGGTGTGGTATTCGGGACTGGGGTACACTGTGTCTTTGTGGAAGCGGCTGCCATGCTTGGCCCTGGGATTGCCTGCGGGGTCCACGTCGCACCTCATCTGCAGGCTAAGTACATGCCTCCTCCCGCTGAATTCCCAGCTCACTTAGCTTCCACTCGGCAACACAATCCCAGTTCCTTGCTGTCTTCCTTTGCCACAGGGCTGCCAATGCAAAGTACCAGAAATGGGTTGGCTTGGTGTTTATTTGTTTGTTTATTAGTTTATTTATTTTAAAGAAACTGTAGATTACATAAATATTACATAGAAAATAGAGGGGATTCCCATAAGCCCCACTCCCTCCCCCTCCCACGCGTCACACATTCCCACATTAGCAACATCCTTCATTAGTGTGGTACATTGTCTATGATAAGGTGGAAGGGTGTAGTTGTGCAGTGGATGGGCGTGACAGTGATGCAGTGATGCTACTGGGTTCGGCGGTGCTGGTCTGTGAGGGGGGCAGAATGGGGGATTTGGGTTGGACTGTCCGTGGAACTGGGGGAGGGTTGGGAGTAGGGGCAGGTGAACTCTGGGGATTTGCAGGTCTGTGGTTAAAACTTGGACATTGGGAATGTTCTTTTGACAAATATGGAGGGGAGGGTCACTGGTATAGGGTGTTGGATGGGGGGCATACAGGACAGGGCACACCTGGGGCAGGTCTTTATGGAATAGGTAAGTGTTCATCTTGTCAGTGTGTTATCTGAGTGGGTGGAGACCCACACAATAAACAGGAAAATACTGAACTCCCTTCCTGCAGAGTCCTGCTATGTTCTCAAACAGAGGGGCAAGAGTCTCCCGAGAACACAGGCAGTGCCTAATAAAAGAAGGACCAATATGTCAAGCCCTCAGTATTATTGCAAGTAACTATGAACCTTATTCTTCAAAAAGTGAAACTTAGTGGTTATCATGGGTCCCGAGGGGTGCAGGAGGGAACAATAGAATAGATGGAACATAAGGCATTTTGGGGGCATTGGAATTGTTCTGCATGATCTTACAATAATGGATATGGGCCATTTTAAATTTTGTCAAAATTTATAAAAGTGTACGGTCCAAAATGTAAATCATAATGTAAACCACTGACCATGGTTAGTAGCAATGCTTCAGTATTTGTACATCAATTATAACAAATGTACCATCTGCTTGTAAAATGTTATTAATAGGGGAGAGGGGACAAGGGGGAGGATGGTGGGTATATGGAATCCCCTATAGTCCTTATGTGACTTTTCTGTGCCCTAAAGCTTCTTTGAAGATGAAATGAAAAAAAAAAAAGACACTGGGGGAATATGCTGAAGAAAATGTCACTGTACATACAAGACAACAGATCTTACAGTGATGAAAGACATATCTAAAAATTTTTATTTAGAATTTTTTAAAAATTTGTATTTTATATGTTGTTTTTAAAACTGTCATTATTTTTTCATTTTCTTATTATTTTTATTTAGTTATTTTCTTGGCTTCATATTTAGACAGGTTTGAGATCACAGAAGGGTCACAACTGTGGCAGGGAAGGATCATTGGTGTGAGGTGTCAGTAATGGGGGGATGCATGGGTGGGGGTTCGTCTTGGGCATGCCTCTAACGCATATGAATGTGTTCAAGTATTCATGGGACATTGTCATGGTGTTCCACCCAATAACTGAAAGAAAATTGAATTCTCATCCTGGGGAGTTCTGCCACATTCTCTAATAGGACAGCAAGAATCCCCTGAGTATAAGGGCAGTGCCTAGTGAAGGAGGATGGACCATTGCACTGGGCCCTTGGTATTGATGATTGTACTTATGAGCCTTTTCTTTTGAAATTGCAACTTAGCCTAGTGTTGTAGGCTGCCTAAGAGTTACCTCCTGAGGGCCTCCTTGTTGCTCAAGTGTGGCCTTTCTCTAAGCCAAACTCAGCATATAAACACACTGCCTTACCCCTGGGTTGGGACATGACTCCTGGGGATGAGCCTCCCTGGCACCAAGGAATTATTACCAAGCGCCAACTAGCAATGCACCTGGAAAAAGACCTTGACCATAAAGGTTGGCTTTTAAAAGGGGAAATTTATTAGGGGAAAAGCTTACTGTTCTGAGGCCCCAAGTCAAGGTCTCAGCAGAGATGCTTTCTCACCAAGGTTGGCTGCTGGCAGATCCTGGAGTCCTGCCACGTGGCGAGGCAGGATGGCAAGTCTGCTGGTCTCTGTTTCTCCTGGAGCTCAGCTGGGGGCGATCAGGCATCTTCCCTGGGCCTCATCCCCTTGAGCCTCTCAGGGCTTCTCTGTCTTTCTGTAGCTGTAGGAGAACCTGGCATCCTCTCTCTCACATGGCAGGGTCAAAATGGCAGAGCTCCTTTTCTCTGTTTCTCTTTCTCTGTGTCTCCGTTTATGTAAAGCTCCAGTAAGAAGGCGGAGATGCAACCAAAAAAATCTCAAACGCACAGGAATAGATTAGTTCAAAAACATTTTTTTCTTCCATTTTGGGATTCATAAAAGAACTTCAAATGGTCACACTGGCTATGGTAACCAGCTCTGTCGCCTGGCCTGCCTGCCATGCCCTCTGCTGCCCTCGCCCCTCAGCCACCCCGCCCAGCCACCTGACCTCCTGCCTCTCCCATGTCCTGCGCAGGGCCTTCGTATGGGCAGCTTCTCTGCCTGGAGTGCCCCCCTTGCAAGGCTGGCTTCCCTTGTCCTCAGGGAGGTCTTCCCTCACCCCCACCGCCGTCTCCCCTTCACTTTGCCACCCGCCTGCTGTTCCTTGAAACCCTTCTCGCTCTCGGAACTGATCTCTGTTTATTGTCATTTGCAGGCTCCAGGCCCAGGGACGTTGCAGGGATGTGCAGAGGCTTTGCCCGCTCCTGGCCTGGAGCACGGCTGCTTCCCATTCATGGACTCTGTGGCTGCAAAGGTGAGCTGTGCCTTCTGAGAGTCAGAGAAACAAAAATGAAACCAAGAAAGCTCTACTGAACCTCTGTCCGGGCGGTGTGGCAAATTTGCATATCGTAGCAGAGTGGATCCCTTGCTTTTGGAGAGATGATGGGGCAAATTTCTCTGGTCCTTGTACCTTCCTGCCAGAGTCCCTCGGGTCGCCTCCCCCTGCGTTGGGTCGGTTGCTGGTCGCGTCCCATGCCCGGGTCCCCTCTGAAACGGACCAGCTGCCATCTTCAGAGAGGCACTTTGTTGCCTGAGAAAATCAGCACAGTCGTGCTTGTCTACTGCCCAGGTGTTGAAACACCCGTAGCAGGACTCTAATCAGAATGGCCCCGCCACTCCGCGGTGCTTGACAGCCGGCCATCATGGAGCGGACCTGGGACGGAGGCACAGGGTCACGAGGGGTTCAGCTCGGAGGTCGTCTCTGCCGACTCCCTGGGACAGCCCAGGGCAGCGAGGCTGAGCAGCAGCAGAGCCAGAGAAGAGGGGGACAGGGGGGTTACCCGTCCTTCCGGCTGCCAGCCGCCCAGCACAAAGAGCGTTGGCGAGGAGCCCCCGGACTCTCTCTGGCTTTCTAGCTTTTCCGAAAGCAAATCTGTGGTGTCAAGGGGTGATGTGACAACACAGGATGCCGGCTGCGGGCCAGACCAGCAGGGACGGTCAGCCGTCTCCAGCCCTGCAAGTGGCCATGTCCCTGCCGTTGCCATGCCGCCCACATTTGTGTGGCTCTGTGACTCCCAGGAGCAGCTGCTTGTGGCGTCTCACCCCCGAGGGGCCAGGGCGCGGACCCAGCAACCAGCCTCTCCTCACATCCAGGAGCTGGTTTCTGAACCTTAAGTTTCCATAACTCAGCCTGACTCGGTGTGAGATGTTGTTTAGTGTCGTGATAAAGCAGAGATACCTAGTCTGCCCCGTCCACACCTGTGGGATTTTGAGCTGCACAGAGCAGGAAGGGAGAAGACTGGAGGCCAGCTGGACCCCGTGTGTCACGTCCACTTCCACCGCCTGGACTCTGGCGTCCAGCCTGGCAGAGGGCAGGGAGGGGAGACGGAGGAGCCTCCCCAGGAGGTGGAGGCCGGCCTCACTGCCTCCATCCTGGGGGGCCCACGGCACACGTGGTGGTCACGTCTGGGCTCACGGCCAGGCCGGGCCGAGCCTGCGTGGGCTGCTGGTTCTGCACGTGTGTGTGGGTGCGTGTGTGCAAGTGTGCACATGCCTGTGTGCCCGGGGCAGGCTGGGGTCATGGGGTCATGGTGTCCTGTCCACGCGGTGCTGAGGCCCTCGCCTGGCCCTCGGGCTCTTCATTCAGGCTGGGACCGCTCAGGAGAGACCCCAGTCAGAAGAGGCTCGGGAGACCTGTGGCGTGGCCCTCCCGGCTGAGGCGGCCCTGCTGTCACCTGCGCCCCGTCCTGGAGTCTCTGGCCGTTGCCAGGCTTGCCCACCTCTCCACCTGTCCTGTGTCTCGCTACCAAACAAAAACAGGGAGATGTCCCATGCCTGGACGGAGCTGCACGCCGCCGCAGAGCCAGGCTGCCCCTGCCCAGCTGGGGGGTGGGAGGGTGGCAAGACGCGGCGAGGCCTCAGCCGCTGAGCCCCGGGCACTGAGCTGAGCCCCAGGCACTGAGCTGAGCCCCGGGCGCAGCGCCTCTTGCTGGGGGCCCTCGCTCCAGTGGCGCGCTGTGGCTGTGGACCACGGGCGGGCAGTGGGGGTCGCTGTGCGGTTGTTCCACATCTTGTCTAGGGCCTGGGGTGGGGGTCGCCATCTCCGAGAGCCTGTGGATGCCCGAGAGCCCCTGGAAGAGGCGCCACGCCTTGGCTTTGTTTTTAAACGCTCTTTGGCGTTCTCCTGCCTGCAGCGTCTCCTCCCCGTCCCCAGGGACTGTGCTGAGTCGGCTCAAATGTTAGACGGGGTGCCTCCTGAAAACCAGCTGGGCCATTGCTGAGCTCTCGGATGACACCGAGCTCCTTTAAAAACCTTGGGGAAGTTTCCACTGAAAATGCCCTGGCAAATTCTGGAATGACAGAAATTTCTTCCCAAAACATCCAAGGAGCCAATGATGGGTTTCACTACAAATAATTAGAGCAAATGGCTGCACCTCCTCTCACTGCAACCCCAAAGCAAGGTGGTTTCAGGCCCCCCTTGTCTTAAGAGAGGGGTCCCCAGCGCGGCACCCCGCCCTGCTTATCACACCCGTCTAGGGGTCCTTCCTCCTCAATTCCTTTAAAACATGGAAGTTAAGTGGGGAGCAAGCACCCGTTGTGGGTCCCCCCGTGTCCAGAGGCGTGGAGGTGGAGTCCGCTTGGAGGGGGAGCAGTGCTGGCCGGTGGGCTTGGGGCTGAGGTCACCCCGTGGGCGCCTGCCTGGCTGCTGGCACCGTGGGGCCTCCGTCCTCTTGTCGCCCCTTCCCTGGCCAGCCTGGCCATCCCCTGACGTGACCGCCTGCCCCGGGGACCTCCCTCTTCCCACCCAGCTTCGCAGCAGGAGAGGCAGCCCCAGGCGTGGGTGGGGTGAGCTCAGGACAGACTTTTCACCACAATTCTGAATTTCTTAGGTTTTGTCAGCTCAAGCCAGGGTCTTAATGCTATTTTAATGCAGTTGTTTTGTGTGTGAAAAACATGCTCTTTTTGCCAAACCACAAGTCCTGGAATGGAGACCTCGTAAAAATGCCGCCCAGTGCCAAGAGCTGCTCTGCTGCCGTGGGGGTGAGCCTGCTGGCTCCCAGGCTGCTGCCCGGAAGGGGTGGCTCAGGGACGCCCCCGCAGCTGCCAGTTCACCCGCCCCCGGGGCTCTGGGGGAGGTGACGGTCCATTCCCTCCTAGGCCCCCAACAGCAGCGTCCCCCCTCCACGGCCCCCCATTCCCACTGGACGCCCCAGGCTTCACCAGCACGCGACTGCAGGTGCAGTGGAGCCCACCCTGGGTGGCTCAGCAGGGCAGTCTCACGCGGGGGGCAGCACTGATGCTGGGCGGCCAGGCCCTTCCCAGCTGGGCCCAGGGCCAGGCGCCCTCGCCTGGTGCCCCCTGGACGGTGACTGTTTCCTGTGCACACGCCTGGCCCTGTGCAAAACACTAGAGTATCGAAAAGTAAGACCACGGGGAGGGCGGCCCCGACACGCCCCAGCTGTGGCACCCCTGGGGGGAGGGGCTGGTCCTCAGGAGGACAAGGAGGCCGAGGGGGTGGCCACGTCCTGGAGGCCCCACTCAGCCACCTGCTTGCTCTGACCATGGGCGCCCCGCCTCCAGACCGCAGCTCGGGAGTCCTTTAGGTGGTCAGCCCGCCCTGCCTGCTAAGCGGCGCTCTCCTGTGGCTCCCCAGCACCCTCGGCTGCTCAGAGGCCTGCGGCCTTTCCCTTTCACCTGCGCCCCCCTTCCCTCCTCTCCTGCCCTCCTCAGACACGCTGCCCTCAGCCGCACGGCACCCCGCTCTCTCCACTGCCAGGGGCCGCTCCCTCTCTGCCTGGCCCTTCCTGCTCCCTCCATCTGGTTGTCCACTCTTCCTTTCCCTGGCGAACTCCTACGCATCCTGCCCTGGCCCTCTGCCTGGCTGGAGCCCCTTTTGTCTCCCGATGACCCTCTCTTTACTCTCTGTCTCCCACTGAGCACCAGGAGGGAGAAGATGCCTTCCTCTTTCCACAGTGCACCCCGAATCCAGCACAGGGCAGGTGCATGGCAGGCTTGCGACCCACATAGGGTCAAAAACGGAATCTCCAACCCTTAGTGATGTGCCTTCTGACAGCTTGATTTATGTACCCCAGAAAAGCATGTTCTTAACCTTGATCCATTTCTGTGGCCCTCTTGATGAGGCGACCTCTGCTACGATGTGGCCCAGCTGACTCGGGATGGATATTAATTTTTTGAGGTACTGGGCTGGGTCTTGAACCCAGATCCCCAAATATGGGAAGCTGGTTCTCAACCACGAGCCACATCGGCTCCCTGAGTTGGTTTCTGTTTGTTTGCTTGTCGTTTGTTTGTTTTTTGTTTTTAGGAAGCATTGGGAACCGAATCTGGGACCTCCCACTTGGGAAGCAGGCACTGCACTGCTTGAGCCACCCCTGCTCCCTAGATGGGTCTTAATCCTGCTACTGGAGGGCTTTATAGAGAAGGCTTCCGAGAGAGAAGCCACGGGAGCAGCTGGAAGTCAGCAAGCCCAGAAGAGAAGGGAGAGGCCGCAGCCATGTGCGTCTCACGTGATGGAAAAGCCCAGCACCAAGGGTGGCCGGCAAGCCCCCCAGAACCCACAGTCTTTGGGGAGAAAGCATTACCTTGCCGACACCTTGATTTTGGACTTCCCCTAGCCTCAAAACCAGGGCGCCGACACATTCCTGTTGTGGAAGCCATCCCCTTGCATGGTATTTGTTTTAGCAGCTGGGAAGCTAAAACAAGCTCCTGTAAGTCAAACCTTAGCTTATGCCCAAATAGCACGATACTCCACAAATAGACGGAGACACCGAGCCGTGGGCCCAGGTGGCTGTTAGTCATCGCGGCTCGCGGCCAATGTTGGCTTCCGACGGCCCACTCCCCAGGCCTGCTGAGAACTCCGCCCCGTGGGCAGCGCCGGGAGCTGGGGGGCAGCAGGTGCTTGTTTCCTCCCACACCAGGGGAAGCGCCGAGAAGGAGCGGAGGCGAGGGGTGGGCAGAGCAAAGAGCAGGAGGGAGGGAAGCAGGAGCAGGGGCGTGGGGTCCGGCCAGGCTCCGTGCAGGCTGCCCAGAGCTGCTGGACCAGGCAGGAATACCCCCCTTCCCCAGAGAGCTTTGCCTTCTCCACCGACAGCAGCCTCTGATAAGCAATTGCTCAAATTTCTTAAGATGTTCCGAGAACGTTGAGCTGAAGAGACCCGGGGCCATAATTACGGGTATTACAGGCTGGCGTGTGCCGTGGCCCCACATCTGCTGCAATCACAGCTGCCGCCGCGTCGCATGCTCTGCTGCGCCTAATGGGCAGTTTCAAGCCCTGCGGCCGCCCAGCACCCACCCGCCCACCGGGGGGCCCACGGGGCAGATGTGCGAGGGGAGGGCGCGCTGTTCCTGGCGGGAGGGTGGCACCTGGGGGCGGCGCCCGGGGAGAGGGGCTGGAGTGTTTGTCCACGGCCTCTGGCTGCCGAGGGGGCCTGGACCAGCAGTGGCCCCTGGGCACCCCCAGCTCCTGGTCCTGTTTTGGGCCGCCTGGGGAAGGGGCTGCATGGAAACCCGCCAGCCAGATGAGTCCTCTGAAGCATGATCACGTTCGCTCTATGCAGGCGGGCTTTTGGCCATCCACTTGGAGCCCCTTCGGGCTCTCCTGCCCCCACCAGGGGCCCACGCTGACTGCAGCTGCAGCGGCACCTTCCCCTCGGGACTCTCCAGGGGCTCCCCCAAAAGGGCTCTGGCAGAGGCCACCCAATTCTCCCCAGCTGTTTGCCACCTCCCCAGAGGGAAATCCCTGGGGTCCCCTCCTTGCTCCCCACCCTCTGAGAGTCCATCTTGAATCAGCTTCCCCGATTCCGTAAGCAGTCCTGTGTCCAATGGCTTTCCGTGAACCTGGCAGGCATCTCGGCCCCCACGGCCTCTACTTTGCCTGGTCAGTCGGTAAGGCCACCCCCCAACTCCCCTTCCTCCCCAGCAACCCACTGCCATCTCCTGGGGGTTCACCCCCAAACACTGCAAGCCAGGGACCCAGCAGTCAGAGGAGGCCCCTCTGTTGTCAATGCGAAGGTCCTCCCCAAAGCTCACCACACATGGTCAAATGTCTACATCGACAGGACTCATTTTGCTGTAAATCCATCATAAAATACAAGATATTAATTCCAAAACGAATATCCTCACATTTGATGAACGTTTTCATCCAGCTCCTCACATACACGTTTGATGTCAGGGTCTTGGTGGTCCCTGCAGAAGGAACGTGGATTTCTAGAGCAAACAGGGCCAGTTCTGCAGTGTCAGGGTTGGTGCTTTAGAACCAGGTGTGATTCTGTCCCCGGAAACGTTCCCCAAGTCACAGGGGCCCGTGGACAGCGGCTTGACTCCACCGGGAGCTGGAACCTCACCGCATGATCAGTGGACACATCCTCTTAGAGCCGTCCACGCTGCTGTCCACGCTGCCCATCCTCGCCCGTCCACACTGTCCGCCCTTGCCCGCCACGCTGCCCATCCACACGGCCTGTCCTCGCCCATCCACACTGCTCATCCACACTACCCGTTTACACTGCCCGTCCTCGCTCATCCACACTGCCTGTCCTTACCTGTCCACACTGCCTGTCCTCACCTGTCCACACTTCCTGTCCACGCTGCCCATCCATGCTGCCCATCCTCGCCCATCCATGCTGGCCATCCACACTGCCTGTCCTCACCTCTCCACGCTGCCAGTCCACACTGCCTGTCCTCTCCCGTCCACGCTGTCCGTCCACACTGCCTGTCTTCACTCGTCCACACTGCCTGTCCTCACCTGTCTACACTTCCTGTCCATGCTGCCCATCCATGCTGCCTATCCTTGCCCATCCACACTGCCTGTCCTCACCTGTCCACACCGCCCGTCCACACTGCCCGTTCACACTGCCCGCCCTCACCTCTCCACACTGCCCATCCACACCGCGTGCCCGACGCCCAGAGGGGCTCCTGCTGCCTGGAACCCCTTGTCCCACCCACCACCCCTTTTCTCCCTCCGGCCCCCCGTTGCTTGGTCAAGCTTGGGCGTTCCCACCCAGGAAAGCATCACCGCCCCCAGGCGGATCGTGCCCTTCCTCTCCCCTCTCGCATTTCTGGTCATTTCTTTTATGACCACGCTTTTCTCTAAGGACTTGTCTTCTCAGTGGCCAAGACCACCTTGGTGAGGGCCAGGTGGGACTGGTCTTTCTATCCTCACCTTCAGAGGGTGCTTGACCACCGTTTGCTAAAGGAATGAAAAAAAAAGAATTTAAAGAACTTAATTTAACACGCATTTCCTGAGGTTCTATTTATTCCTCGTCTATTTTCAAATGACTGGGGGCAAGAACCCCCTCCCTCCAGTGCTCTATGCATTATCCTAGAGGAAGCTGCCACCTGCTGTGCCTTGGAGCAGTTCTGGGAATCCAAGGGTCTCCACCCCCCCAGCGGGCTTTCTGGACTCCTGGGCCAGGGCTGGGTGCTCCTGCCCGAGAGGACGCTTCCCGCTCAGATGAAGCAGCTCCCAGGTCGCAGGGCCAGGCTCTCAGCTCCGCGTGGGCGCCGGGGTCCCGGCACTGGCACCCAGACCCTTCTCCCCGCTTGCCCCTCCCCCCAGCGCGCCTTCCCTCCCACTCGCCTCTTCTAAAACTGAACTCGCTCCGGGTCCCGTCTCGGCAGCACGCTCCAGTCCCAACGCTGGGTGCTGGTTCGCTCAGGCTGCCCCGTAGCCAGCAAGGCACAACCTCCGCCTGGAGAACACGTTCCAGCGCCACCGCCATGGCGGAGCCCGTGGAGGCAGCGCTCAGCCCGGCGGTGCCGCCGACCTGTGCAAAGCGCGTCTGTTCTGCCCAGAAAGTCTTCCAACGAGGCAATTTCTCTGCAAGATGCTGGGTGTGTGTTTGGGGGCGGGGGATGCTTTTATGGAGTGCAACATGGAAATAAATGGGACTGAGACACCTGGGGGCTGTGAGTTGGAGACTGGTGGTCCTGAGCACAGCGCCCACAACTGCCAGCCTCCCTCCTGCACTGGGGCTGCCGGGCTACGTTTAAATACCATGTAGGCAGCATGAAGCAACGTCAGGCCCTAGAAAACTCATGCAATGGAATTATTTGTCGACTCACAAACGATACGTGATGAAATGCTTCTGCCTTCCAGTTGAGGTTTACTTATTTCAAGAAAGATCCAGTGTAGTTCAGGAGGATGCGCACGCCAGGACCACGCCTGCCAGGCAGATGCTCCTCTGCCTGGGGACCCCTACCCACCTGAGCAGGCCAACGCTGCTCCCTGAGCGGGACTGGGCTGCGCCTGGAGGGCCGGGTGCGCTGGTGGGAGCCTGGGCGGCGACCTTCTCCCTAGCCCGGGGGGCGCCGGCCCGTGGGGGTGCGGCCTGGGGTGGGGTCCGCAGCCTGTCTGAGCTGCAGGTTGCTCCCTCTCCAACCGGAAGCTGGGAAGGGAGCGAGAATGCACGCGGCCTTGAGCGCCTCGCGGTGGGAGCTCTGGGGAGCGGCTTGTGCCCACTCCTCTGGCCTTTGTGACCCCCCTCCCTCCACACCCATCACACAAATGCCCAACAAAACAGAACACACACAACACAGAGGAAGGCAGGCTCCCGCCCTGCCGCAGCCCTCCTTCCGCCTCCTCTCCGCAGCCTGGCCCCGCTTCGCCGAGCCCCTCCCTCACCTGGCTGGGTTCTCAGAGAGGAAGCCCCCAGGCCTCTGGGCAACAGTGCCTGCCCCTCCCTCCCCACTCCTCCCCTGCCCCGCTTCCTTGCTGCTTCTTAGCACTCACCGCTACCAGAAATCACTTCATTTACTTTCTCTCTTTTATTTTTTGCCTTTAATTATCTGTCTTCCCCAATAGAATTTTTTTTTTTAAAGATTTATTTATTTATCCATTCATCCCCCCCTTGCTGCTTGTGTTGCTGTGTCCATTCGCTGTGTGTCTTCTCTGTGTCTGCTTATCTCCCCCTTGCTGTGAGGTCCCGCTGCATCAGCCCACCGCGCCGCGCGGGCCGGCCTGCCCTCACAAGGAGGCCCCGGGTTCCCATATGGTAAACGGGAGCTCTATCCATTGAGCCACACCCGCTTCCCTCCCCAATAGAATTTAAGTATCATGGGGTGTCTTCACTGCCGTATCCCCTGTGCTTACAGAAGGGCCTGCATACAGTAGGCACTCGATAAAAACTTGCTACATGAATGAATAGATAAATGGAGAAGCAGGAGATTGGGTTTTCGCTGGGGTATCTTCCACGTGTAATCAGGTTTGGAGCTCCAGGGCATTTCTGTTGCCCTACTAAGAGAAATGAGGCATCTTTAGGTCGGTGGGGAAGTCGCCTCCGGGCTGAGCTGGCCTCTGTGCATTCTGTGGCCACGAATGTCTTCTCTAACATTCTTTGAAACTGGGCAAGCCTTAAAGGTGCAGAAGTATTTAGGTTTTCTACTGAAATAAAGCCAACAGCACAGCGCGTGATGATATTGGAGCCTAGACTGTCAGCCCCTGGAGGCAGGGCTGTCCCCTCCCGTGCCATACCCAGCTCTTGCTGCAGACGGGACCCCCTCCAGAGCCGCTGACGAATGGACGTGCTGCCCCCGTTTCTCCTGGCTGCCCTGGCACCGTGGCCAGCCGAGGGGATGGCCGCCTGCTGTCCTGGCCTGGGCAAACGTCCTGGGCAAACGTCCTGGGCAAACGTCCGCATTCTCTCCCCGTCCTGCTGGTGGGTGGTGTCAACACTCCTGCTTGTGCCTGGCTCCGCGCAGTGTGCTGGTTCCCGGAACCTCTGCTGCGGCTTTGTGCACGTGGCCCTGCTGCAGTAGCTCCAGGTATGCACCAGCTCACGGCCACGGCCCTAGACGGCTGACTAGGGTCTCTAACAAGCAATCTGTGCCCCCTGAGGACCTCAGAATAACTTACGTGAGACCGTGCCAGCAGACGAATGACAGGCGCTCACCCCGAGGCTCGTCCCAGCCCCACCAGAGCACCCGATAACTCATGTCTCTAGATTCTCATCACCCTAGGGAGCTGTCGGTAGCTCGTCCCCCTGGGGCATCCTTATCTTACCTGCAGGTTAGCCTACCTGGGCAGGCTACCTCCCCTCCTCTGGGCTGAGAAATCCCCCAGTGCCCCAGAGGCTCATGCAACACCACGAGACCCATGAAGTCAGGTTCAGGGGCACACAGGCCAAGTCCCCCCTGGGGTGTTTGTTACTCCAATTTGTCGACCAATACCCAAAAGGTGAAAAACGGAAAAGTAGAGGACTTGATTGCAACTCCACCCAATTCTTTTCCAAACCTTTCAAACTTAATATTTACTTGTTTAAAGCAAATGCCTTCTGGTTCCTGTCTCCTTAAAGGGGTAACAAGCCAAAGCAAACATTGCTGTACTCGCTTCTGCTTTCTATATCATCGAAACTTGGCTTTTAGTCCGTGTTCTTGCTTTTTAGAATAAGAGCTCAATGACCTGAATCGCTTTCAAAGCTCCTGGCCTCTTCCTGCCTCCACCTCCACCTCAGGACGTCATTCTCAGCCCGGGGACAGCCCTGTCCATCAGCTGGCATCCGTCCAGCACGAGAGCCGAGTCCTTCCAGGCTCCTGGCTCTTCAGTCATCTTTTTATGATGCAGGACTGTCATCAGCACACAGGCTTAGTTTTTCCGGTTGGGGGTGGTGTTGGGGTAGAGCACATGAGGCTTCAAGCGTTTTTTGGGACACGTGCTTACTGAGTGCTTGTCAAGTGCCTACAATGTCAAGTGCTGGAGAAAGCGTTAGGGGATGCAGAGAATGGATCAGCTCCCTGCCCTGGGGGAGGCCGTGCCCGGCAGAAGGGCAGGCGTGGTGAGGCCGGGTGTGAAGGAAAGGCCATCCTGCTGCTGCCTGCCGGAGGAAACCGACACAGTCCCGGCCTCGAGGGCAGCTGAGAGAGGGAAGCGGTTGAGGCTGCTCCAGCCTGGGTGTGGCTGCGTGCGACTGGTAGACCGTGAGGATCACGAGCGCGCCCCTGGCCCTCTCTTCTCGCGCCTCCACGGCCTCCTCGGCCGTCCCTCTCCTCCCGCCTCCACTGACGTCTGCCCTTCTTGTAGAACCAGCGGTCTAGCCAGGACGGGCCCTCATTTGGATCCTGCCCACGTCTCTCAGCTTCCAGAAGGCATTTGCGTTCAAAGGCCTTTATACAACGGCTGACCACAGCCACTCACCTGTCCACTGAAACCCGTGAGACCTGACAAAACCGTGCCAGGGGCAGCGCGAGCTGCTTATGCCTCCAGGTTGCCTACGCCTTAAAGCAGAATGGCCAGTTGTGCTCTGAGTCACATGTCCCCCAAGAAACATAAGTGAACAATTTAAAATGTAAAACAAGTGATCTCCTTTTGCATCGTTTAACTTGAAACATGACAGTCAACTATTTATACAAAGACGTGCAAAATGAGAGCTGATATTTACCCTGACGATGTCACCTGTGTGCTGCTGCCCGGCACACGCCCTTAGCGTGTTCTGTGGCCTTGTGGTCGTTTCGTGGGCACAGTTTCCATTTCAATGACAGCCAGGTGAGATAGGTCACATCTTCACTGTTTATCAAATGAAAACAACTCAGGGCCACCAAAGGGAAGTCTCTTTTCCAAAGCCACAGAGCTAGGAAATGGCACAGCCGATCTCGACACCTGGATGTGCATGTAAATACTCTCTATTCATGCCATGTACATTTTATAACTCTTCCTCACGTTTATTTATCGCCAAGAATTGTAACTAAAGTATAAACCTTTTCTTCTCCTCATAAGAGGAGGGGCTCCTGGAGCAGAGGTGAATGGGCAGAAGCCGACAAGGAGGACCAAGGGAAGCTCACAACTTTCAGAGGGGAAACAGGACGTGGAAGAGGCTTCGTTGGCTTCCGCGCTTTGCCCAGGCACCAGGGCAGTGTGCTGGCACACTCCAAGAAACAAAAGCCTTGGTTTTCAGGTTTGCTGATTTCTGGGAGGTAAAATCCACGCTAACTGACTGGAACCCACCAACGGCTCCAGCACAGGGATCAGGTGTCTCAGGAGGCGGGAGAGGAGACGTAACTGGAAAGAGCAGGAAGGTCAAAAGTCTCTATAAGGACGAGCTAACCCCCCACGTCTCCTGTTAAACCTCCCCTTCTCAGCAAGAGGCAGGGATATACTCTTTGGAGAAAATGGACCAGGGGGTCTTGATGTGAGGCAAGCAGAGGGGAAGTGAGGGCTGCGCTGGGGACCAGGGAGCAAGCAGGGACCCCTTCACGCCTTCCTGGGGTGCGGAAAGCCGGGCTTGTCCCTGGCGCAGCAGCCTGGAAGATACATCTCCGGCAGAACAGACCAGAACACAAGAAGGACCCACGATGGCTTGAAGTGTGGACCCCAGCTTGACCTGGTCTTGGTCTTGGGCCACATTCTGGTGGAGTGGACCCACTGTAAATGTGACCTCTTCAAGGACTTACTTCAGTTAACGTGTGGCCCCACTGAGTCGGGTCGCGTTTTAATCCGGATGACTAGAGACCTTTATAGCAGAGTAGAGTCAACAGAGAGAGAAGCCATGGGATGCAGCTGGAAGCTGGAAGTCAATGGACCCAGAAGAGAAAGGAGAAGAAGCCGCCATGTGCATTGTCATGTGATGGCAAAGCCAAGGAACCCCAAAGATTGCCAGCCAGTGAGAAGATCCTGACAAAGCGGCCTTCCAGCCTCTGAAACCGTGAGCCAATGCATTCCTGCTGATAAGCCAGCCCGCTGTATGGCATTTGCTTCAGCTGCTGGGACCCTAAAACAACCTACAAAGCCTGACATTCAGGAAAGGCCATCAAAGTCTCCTCCATGGTGGGCTGAGCCTCCCTCATACCTGTTCTCGAAAGCCAACTATTAGCTTCAGGTCTGACTTTTTTCCCTTATTTTCAAAGAAATTTTAGATTATGCAAAAGTTACATCGAAAATAAAGGGGATTCCCATATACCCCATCTCCTTCCCCTCTCACACTGGCCCAACTTTTAATGGTTGGCTCTTAAGGAGAGATGGCCAGCCAGGGGTCGCCAGGTGTTTGAAAAGGCGCCTAACTGGTAAGGCTGAGGCTAAAATAAACATACAGAAAAAAAGACCTTACAGAAAGTATAACACATGGGTCAGAAGGAATCCTCAAAAAATAGTGTAATTAGTATCCCCCGAGAGAGAAGAGAAGCCACTGTATTCACCCACAAACCAGAACTGTGGGCTAGGGGAAAGGAACCATCAGGGGGTTAAAATGCTGCCAGAAAATAAATGTATGATAGCAGAAAACAGGTCAATGGAGTGCAGCTAAAGCTAGAGAAATCTCTCAGGAATAGGAAAAAAAAAAAAAGACAAACAGGTACGAATTGGTAGAGAGAAGGTGAGAAACCAGAGGCTCAGTGGAGTTGTGGCATTTAATAGGCTTTCCAGAGAGAGAGCAGAGGGCACGGGAAACAGTATAGAAACAAAGTAAGAAAGGGCCTCAGGCCTGGAGCACACGCTTTTCCAGATGGTGAGCGCCTGCCACGAGCTCAGCAGGTTGGATAAAGACAGACCCACACCTGGGCACCTTCTGAAACTGAGTCACTCTTGGGGCAAAAAGATGGGCCCAAAGGTCTCCTGAGAGAGAGAGAAGAGAAAGCCAATGATACATAAAGGGATGGGGTAGGATGGCCTCAGGCTTCTCGGCGTCAACTCTGGGGCCTCCCAGCACGAGGGGCCACCCTTTCTGCTCTGGAACTCTGTGCCCTCCATCCACCATGACGGTGGGATAGAGGCTTGTTGGACACGTACGGAGTAAAAGCTCCCTCCCCATGCATGCTTTCTCAGGAGACTGGTGGCAGCTTCTCTCACACAAAGGAGGGAATAAACACAGAGTCCCAAAGAACAAGGCTCCGCGTGGCGAGGAGGGAGGGCTTCCCAGGCTGATGGAGATGGCAAGTCTCTGGTGATGATGGCTGGGTGGCAGCTGAGCAGCCAGAGCAGAAAGGAGCAGAGGGCAGGGCAGCCAGAGAGAGCCAGAGAGAGCCCAGTGAAGGTGTGGCTGATGGATGGGCCGGGGGCCTGATCATGCCCAGAGGGATTGCATGGTTCTGGGGAAGAGTTTGGGGAAGAATTAGTAATAACTACATGTCAAAAATTAAGCAAGCAGGGAAGCAGATGTGGCTCAAGCGATTGGGCTCCCATCTACCATATGGGAGGTCCTGGGTTCTTTTCCCAGGGCCTCCTGGTGAAAGTGAGCTGGCCTGCGTGGAGAGCTGGCGCAACAAAAAGAGACAAAGAGGAGAGACAATGAGAGACACAGCAAACCAGGGAGCTGAAGTGGCTCAAGTGATTGGGTGCCTCTCTCCCACATCGGAGGTCCCAGGATCAGTTCCCAGTGCCTCCTACAGAGAAGATGAGAAGAGAAGACAAGCAGAAACAGAAGAACACAGCGAATGGACACAGAGCAGGCAGCGAGCGCAAAACAACAAGGGGAGTGGGATAAATAAAATAAACCTTGAAAAAAGGAGCAGATGACAGTTTCCTTGGGCTGAGGAATCCTCTTAATAATAATGGGCATGATCTTAAAAAAAATTAAGCAAGCCACAATCAAACGAGGCTGCTATTGACTCCAGAAAGCATTCGGTTTGCAAGAAAGTGTATGCCATCGGAGGGTTCCACAGGCTCAGCGGTGCAAAACACATAGGCTGTCCTCATAAAAATGGGATATTTATGCAGCAAAGCTTTAATAAAACCATGTTAGGAAGATGGGAGAGGGAAAGTGTGGGGAGTGGGGAGGTGTGAGAGGCCAAAATTCCTCTTTGCCCATAGTGGGGAGTCAAGAGGGAAAAAATGAGAATATCAAGAAATAAAAGGGCACTCCTCAGTTGGAAACACAAAGGTGACGCTAAGAAGATGTAGTAGAAAGAGCTGCAGGCAGTCACACACGGGCCGGCTGCGCTGAGGCCTCCAGCAAAGCTCAATCTGGTGCTGAGTGCAGGGCTTTGAGGATCCCAGATGCCCAGCTCTGTTCCTAATACGATGCTGTCTTACACACACACACACGCATGTACACACACAGGGTACAAGCACACACATGCGTACATCCGTGCACACTCACATTCAAAATCACAGTCCTTATTGTACCTGAGATGATACTATTGTCTTTTCTCTCTTCTCTTCAACTCTTCTTATAATGTTCCCAAATTCTTCTACTTCTTTCCCTTCCTCTATTCTTTCCATGGCGTGCTTGGGCAATTTTTCTCACCATGAACATTTGTTCTGGAGAACCCAGAGATCCACTTTTAATGGCTCGAGCTGTGGCTCTGTGACCATCTGCTGCTCTGCACCAGGTGTAACTGGCTCCCAGGTGCTAAGTGGGGGGAGGAGAGCAGCAAACCCCAAAGGATGATGCAGTTTTGAAGTGAATTGAAATCTTATGTGATCAAAGGAAAAACAAAGAGGGTACAGCCATTGGTCTGGGATGTTCATTATTTACAATTATCAAAGCTTTTAGTGAGCTTTCCTTTGTCTTATGCACACGACATTGTTTTTTCCCCCTGCCCCCACCCCCCAAAAAAACGGTCTGTTCTCCAGGATTCTGTGATCAAAATGATAAAAAAGTGCAAGTGCTTGCCTTTATTTAAGCAGGTGATGTATAATTACAGGCTTATAATTAAAGTCTTAGCATTTAAAGTGTTTCCTTTTAAACTTAGAGCTGAAAAGCTTGTCCATGGCTACAATATAAAAACAAATTCCAATGAGGAAAAAGAAAAAGAGTATTGAAGTTTGAAACTCCCAAGTCTTCCTAGTTTTGGTTGGTAGAAATGTGAAAGGCGGCTTTATCTTCCTGAAGTCACTGGCTCAGGGCTCTCGAGGGATGTGAGGACTTTGAACCTGTCTTTGTTAGTGCGCGATGTGAGTTCCGTATGCCTTCTAGGGCTTCAGCCGAAATCACCAGACGTGTTGACATGCAGAGACGAGTTGTGTGGTGCATGTTTCCCAGGCTCACAGATGTACATGAAAAGCTGCTCAACACTGTTAGCCATTAGGGAAATGCACATTAGAACCACAATGAGATACCACTTCACACCGCAAGGATAGCGTTTATTAAAAGCCTGGAAAATAGCACGTGCTGGAGAGGAGGAGGAAAAATGGGGGCTTCCGTGCATTGTTGGCAGGAATATAAATGGTGCAGCCACCGTGGAAAGCATTAAGGCCGTTCCTCAAACGGTTGAATAGAGAGGAAATGACAGCATGAACCCTGGCGGTGACCACGGCGACGGCGGGCATCAGCGGCGGCGAGGTGCCCCTCTGGGTGGGGATGGTGGTTAGAGGTGGGTGGGCCGCCCGGAGCCCCCGGAGGGCGGGGCTGGTGCAAATCGAGACTCCTTTAGACTCAGCACTGTGACTCCTCCAGCCGTGGGCGCACCTCCAGCTACCCCCGCCTTGCAGCGCAGACCCCAAGTGCTTCAGAGCGGCACGCGGCGGCCCCCTCTGGTGTCCATGCAGGAAGGAGGACGAGAGGCTGCCCAGGGAGTGCGGAACCCTCAGACTCAACCGTGAGGCAACGCGTGCTCTGCGCCTGCTGGCCAGGAAGACACGTGCAGGCATGTGGAGGGTCCTGCTAAGGCCACTGCGCGGGAGGAAAGCCTGGATCCTTCCGACCTGATGCCCCATCCAGGTGCTGCCCTGGCCAGCTGTCCCCACCGCCTACTGTCAGGAGCCCCCCTTTCCGAGAGCAGCTCCGAGAGGCGTGGGTTTCCCCTTCAGAGCAGCTGTTTCAGGACGCGGTGGTACAGAAAGGTGGAAGTGGAGAGGAGGCTAGTCAGACACGTGTGCAACAGTGTGAGAATTCAGTCAGAACACCGAGCATCCTGGAAGGAGGTGTTGGAGCGGGAAGCCCCTCGTGCTGCGGAACGTCCCTGTGGTCCGTCACCGACCTGGTTTGGAGGTGAAGGAAAGAGCATTCTCCAAGGGCAAGGATTCGTTCCTGGATGGGGCATGCATTACCTTTCAACAGACACGAGAGGACTGTCAGCGTCCTGGGACAGCGGTTAGATAGGGAGTGCACAGACGACCCCTTCCCGCTCTTGGACGTCCGCTCTCTCAGCAGGATGGGACAGAACGAAGCCGCTTGGTGGCGCTGGACATCGTAACCACTGCTTTATTTGAGATAGAAAAATACACACTCTTTTTTTCTTGGGAGATATGACTATTTTCCTCAAACTGAATTGCATTCGTGATGGGACGGGTGCTTCCCTCACCCCGGGAGCGGCCCACCCACAGTTCGCCTTTTTTAAAATTTTATTTTTTAAAAATTTTCTTTTTTATTATTTCCACAGTTTGCTTTTGAAGCCCATTTTACCTTGCCGTGTGGAGCAGATTCTTTGCTTCCTTCCCATTTGGCTTAAACGGCGGTCCTTAGTTTTTCCTTCTGACTGCACTTTGCCTGTGCATTTAACTTAGAAAAGTCTGATCAGCCTAAAAAAGAACTTTGTTTTAAAATGTGAAGAAAGCTGCCTTTTTATTATTCTTACTGGTTTCTCATGAATACTTAATATGGGAAAGCTGAGAGCCAATTTGATGCTCAGGAGAGCTTTGACAGGGTAAAACATCTTAACTAAAACTGTTCATCACAAGGAAGCAGTAGTTATGCTTTTCAGAAAGCTACCAGCAGCTCCAAGTGCCCGCGCCACAGTGGTGACCCCCGAGCACAGTGCAAGGGGACGCACTGGGGACGTGTCCCGCAAAGCCAAGGCGCGTCTTGGCATTCCAAATACTGTTTGCATGTATTTCCAGACTGGACCTTGCTAGAAACCACACCACGATTTGATGAAACCCATCCTTCGGAATATATGAAATGCTAAAATATTTCCTGCTGCTGTTCTATGTTCCCCCGCTCCGAACAAACAGGCAGCCCCAGCTTTGAGTGCGGATCCTTCTGCCTTAAGCCCTCAGGCTGCCTAATTCCAAACCCTGAAAGCCCAGCACCAGCCAAGTGGGCCACGCGCTATTGCGCTTGGCTTTTGTTGTTAAAATTCACGAGCAGGGTGTTCTTTCCAGGTGCGGATGTTTCAATGAACTCGCTGACCCGTCCGTTTTTTAAAGGGCACCCTAGCTTTGCCATTGAAATGCTTTTGAACCAGTAATCCATAAACTGGTTGTTCTAATTCTAGCAGCATTACAAATGGCTTTTTAAAAAAGTGCTGATAATGTTAAATCCTTCAGTTTATCCTAAATACTGTAGTGTTAAAGCAGTGTATGAAATTTGATGTGAGTGATTCATTTGGCATGGATTTCTTTGTTATGCCAGTTTTGGCGTGTGGAGTTTTAAAAATCCAACGTGAACTCTTGTATACTGCAAAATGTTTGTGTCTTTTAAAATAAAGCTGATGGTTAGGTTTTGAAAAAAAAAAAAAATAGAATTGCCATTTGATCCGGCATTCCCACTTCTAGGGATATACCCAAAGAGAGTGAAAACGGGGTCACACACAGATATTTGTGCACCAATGTTTATAGTAGCATTATTCACAAGAGCCAAAAGCAGGAGACAACCCAAGTGCCCAACAGGGAATGAATAAACAAAACGTGGTGCACACACACAATGGAATATTATTTGGCTTTAAGTAAAAATGACGTAAAAATAAATGGGGAGCCGATGTGGCTCAGTGGTTGAGTGCTGGCTCCCCACACACGAGGTCCAGGGATCAATCCCCAGCCCTGGCACCTGAAAAAAAAACAAAAAAACAAAAAACGACATTCTGAGACATGCTGCAAAATGGAAGAACCAAGCAAGACACAAAACAAGCAAGACACTGTATCGTATCACTTGGAAGAGATGACTACAAGCAGCAGATTCACAGGGACAGAGGCAGATTAGAGGGTTTGGGGGGGCGGGAAAGGGGGAGGGGGACGGAAGGATGGAGTGTTTGTTAAAGACAGAAAACAACACCCCAGAGTGCCTCGGGCGTGTTCGAGTCAAGCAATTGATGGACAAGAGACAGGTCGTGAAGAGAAAGGAAAAGCCAACCGGACATGGTGCTCAGGAAGCCCGGCTCTCCATCCCCTCCAAAGGAACCGCGGACCCTCAGGCCTCCGGATGGAACCACCGGCACTTCTCTGGCCCCGAGGAAGGAGTGACTGGCAGGTGAGGCAAAGCCAAGGGCACCGTGGGGCCCCTTCCCCGACCTCCTCCGCAGGGGCCCTGGTGGGTTACAAGGAGGCGGGGGCCCCAGACGCTCTGAAGAGCGGCCCTGCGGAAGGAGTTACTACGGAGCAAGCCACTCTCCATTCCTACAGTCCCCTGCGAGGGCAGGGCTGGAAGCCTGGTCGATGTTCCTCCAGAGATGCAACTGCAGGAACTCAAACCTCCTTCATCTGGAATTTGCGCTAAAAACCACTTCCACGTTAGGAAAGCCCCAATCCTGCTTCTTTTTTTAAAAAAAAAAAGATTTATTTTTCTTTCTTTCTCCCCCCACCCCTCTCCCCGTTGTTTTGCGCTCGCTGTCTGCTGTCTGTGTGTTCTTCTGTGTCTGCTGGTCTTCTCTTTAGGCGGCACTGGGAACTGATCCTGGGACCTTCCGGAGCCAATCTCCTGCACCACCTCAGCTCCGTGGTCTGCTCTGTCTCTTATTGTCTCTCCTCTGTGTCTCTTTGTTGCGTCATCTTGCTGCACCAGCTCTCCATGTGGGCCATCTCTCCACTTGGTCCAGCACTCCTATGTGGGCCAGCTCTCTGCTTAGGTCAGCACTCCTGTGCGGGCCAGCTTGCCTTTCACCAGGAGGCCTTGGGAATTGAACCCTGGACCTCCTATATGGTAGATGGGAGCCCAATTGCTTGAGCCACATCTGTTTCCCAATCCTCCTTTTAACTGTGCAGATGAAATATCATCCCACCTGAATGCCCAGGAAACTTAAAATGAAGAATCTAAAATTGCATTGGCAGATAAAATCATGAGCGTGTTTATTTATCCATGAAAATTTTTCACTCGGAGGGTTTGAAAGTAAGCTTTGACCTGGAAAAGATTTCTGGATTGTGATGTAACTACTTTATTTTTGTCTTCGTAAAGCCATATCTTTTTAAAATGTAATTTTATGAAGATACAGAGAATTAAAACTTGCTTCTCAGTAAAATACGAGATTAAACAGGTTTCTTTTTTTCTAGAGCCGTGGGAATAATGAAATAGTTCCAGAATTACTTAATTTTAACCTTCGTTCGTTCAGACATATACCTAACCCTTCTTTTTTGTGGTTGAGTTTATTTTGTTAAATGATTTGTAGTACCCTAATTTTACTTTTACTTGTAGATTGTAAGCTTTACAAGAACAAATAAACACTTTTGGCAGCACCATTTGTGAATTTTGAAGAAAACGTGTCTCTCTTTTCTGACACATTTTAGAAAGTAAAAGTTTATATTTTTATATTATCCTCCCTGTTCTGTCTTGCTGTCACTTTCATCCTCATTACCTCAAGTCCAACCTTTGTGGATAAACAGGGAATTCATCATCCTCTGATGCTCTGTCAGTGTGCCTTGGGAAGGGTGCAGATGTGTTTGAAGCCGTCTTGTGCTGATCAGTCGGTTGGAATTAATTTTGTTCTATATATTTATGGTTTGACTATACTGGGCTTTCAGTGGACCAGAAAGTGCTGGAAACAGCCAAGGCTCTACAGCCTTCCTTTCAGGTGCAATTTAAGGGGTGGAATCCCCTCAAGTTGTTTGTGGGGATCTTGAGGCGAAATATCCAATATTTGGGCACTTGATTATGCTCTCTGAACTCATTCTCTTTCCTCCTTCCCCCTCACCCTCAAGCTTTTGAGGTTAGACATGCATTCTCCAGCTGGGTCCTGGGAGGTGTTCAATCCATCCATGTACAAGTAAAATGAATAGTCAGTGGTTTATGATGGCAATTGCCACTGCCAAACCCTTCGGCATTAGTTAGTGGGGGGTAGCCTGGCAATCTGTCTTTGCCCAAAGGCAATCTCTGAGCCCCAGAGAATCACCTTCTCACCTAGTAAGATGCCCACTGATCTTTCTTAAAGAAATTCACTTTCAATTTCCTTATCAGGTGGAAGTCTCTGTCCATCTTATTTTCTTTGCATTTCCACTTCTTCCCACATCTCTATATTGAAGGATGCAGCCCAGCTGAACCTGTGGCTTCCAGAGGGATGTGCAACCATTTCTCCAGAAGAGACGAAGCCCCTGGCATTTGTGGATGGAAGCTGGCTGGCCACACACATGGATGACTATACTTATTCCATCTGAAGGTACCTGGGGTGTGGGGAAAAGGGGGCCTTGCCAGCCCTCATCATATGGGTTGAATGAGTGTAGCCTGAGTAAAAGGGGAAATTATTGGGAGGAATCAGGTGGCTCACAGCTGTCAGTCACCTGTCCACATGGCCTTTTTCCATCTCCTTTTCCAAGTCAGTTTCATTCTCTCCTACTTCATACAGGCATTCAAATATGTGCAGTAAAAAATGGCCACAAGGTGCTCCAAAGTCATATTCTTCCAGTTCTATAAACCAAAAGGCAAGATCCTATTAAAAAATCATGAAGATATAAGGTGTATAAATATGGTCAATTGTTCATGGAGCATTGCCACAGTGGGTGGAGAGTCACACAACAACTGAAAGATTATTGAATTCCCATCCTGGGGAGCTCTGCCACATTCTCTAATGGAACAGCAAGAATCCCCCAAGTACAAGGGCAATGACTAATGAAGAAGGATGGTCCATTGACGGGCCCTTGATGTTGACGACTATTCTTGCGAGACTTTTGCTCTTGAATTTACAACTTACTAGTGTTGGAGAGTGCCTAAGAGTTGCCTCCTGAGAGCCTCCTTGTTGCTCAAATGTGGCCTCTCTCTAAGCCAAACTCAGCATATAAATGCATTACTTTCCCCCAAGCATGGGACATGACTCCCGGGGATGAGCCTCCCTGGCACTGAAGGATTACTATCAAGCACCGGCTGGTGATACAACTGGAAAAAGACCTTGAATAAAAGGGGGAAAAGGTAAAGACAAATGAGTGTATATGGCTAAGAGACTTCAAAGTGAGTCAGGAGGTCATCAGAGGGGTAACGCTTATGTATGTCTCAGCAGGATCTCATAGACGGCCAAGGTAGATACTACCCCAAATAGTGGGGATCCTGAGGGCTCCGGAGACACCCAGGACCTACGGTCATGGCAGATAGCTCCGGAGTTTGGTGCCTTGCCAGTGGCCCTACTTCGGAGTTTGTGCTCCTGAGTGTGACAGAGTTGGACTCAGATGACTTCTCTACACATGCCTCTTCTTTCCCTTTTATTTGAACCTATAGTTGGTGCTGGAGTTGGTAGGTGTATGTCCAAGAGACTTTAATCTCTGGGTTGTCCATGTGCCAGCTGGGTCCTGAAATTCAATGGAGTTGCGATACCTACTCTCCAGTTCATTGGACTAGCCCAGGACACAACGACCATCCCAAAGAACTGAGAGCATCTACAACTGCAAGCGAGAGAGTCCCATCCATCTGCTCCATGGGATCAAATCCTCCTCTCAATTAGAGGTGGAGTGGGGAACACCATCTCAGAATCCTCAGGATTTGGGAAAGAACTATGGACTAAAGTAGACTTACTGGTATTCTACTATAAACTTATTATGATTCTAGCAATGGAAGAAACTGTATCATTCATGTGGAGGCAGTGGCCACTAGAGGTTCTGAGGGCAGGGAGAGAGAAATACAGGTGAAATATGGGGGCATTTTGGGGACTTGGGGATTTTCCTGAATGACATTACAATGACAGATATGGGCCATTCTGTATCTTGCCATAACCTACAAAATTGTGCGGGAGAGGGTGTAAACTACAATGTAAACTATAATCCATGCTTAGTGGCAATGCTCTAAAATGTATTCATCAATTGTAATGAATGTACCACACTAATGAAAGATATTGTTAATGTGGGAAAATGTGGAAGGTGTAGGAAGTGGGGCATATGGGAATACCCTATATTTTTATGTAACATTTATGTAATCTAAATAGCTTTTTAAAAAAAAATAAAAAATATATTTTAAAAAAGACATTGGATATTAACAACTCATAAAAAAATAAATTGATTTCCTTTTTTAAAAAATCACGAAGAAATAAATCCCAGGGGAGAGGAACTCCTCCCTGGATGGGGGTTGGGGATGGTCAGGGGCGGGCCACTTTGGCCCTGGCCAGGCCATGCCCACCTCAATGGCCTGAGAGGGCGGCCCAGTGACGCACAGATGTCAACCCCCAGTACCACGAAGTGAGAGTGGGGGAACAGCTGTGCCCCAAAGAGGGGCTCACAAGCCAACAGCATCCACAACATCCATACGCAGCACCTCTTCCTTCCGGAAATCATCCCGCCAAGGGGTGTTTGGGCTCAGGAGATGAGGAAGCTTCACAGGACGTGGTCGCAGATTGAAGGGCCATCACCTGCCCCAAGGGCAGCCCACTCAGAGGCTAGCTGGGAGCCCAGTGGGACCTGAGGTCACTGCCTAAACCACGCTGATTTGCCCCTCCTGGGACTTGGGCAGAGCGGACTGGCCAGTGCCTCGCAGGAGGAGGACAGAGGACAACTGGCCTGAGAGCGAGAAACAGAGGAAGGGACTCCTGCCGTGGCCCCGATCCTGTCAACGTTTCTCTTGGTAAAAATTCCCTCATTGCTCTGAGGGAACATCCATGGACGGGCAGCGGCCTCAGAAGCCCCAGAGGCATGGGCACAAGCACCTCCAGGGGCCTGCTGACTGTAGCATGGGGCCCGGGGGGTGGGGGTGGGGAGGAGAGGTGCACGACTGGGGACCAGAGAGCAGAGTGCACCGGTGCAGGCTTCCTGCTGCTGTGGGCAAAGACACCTGCCTCCTCCAGGGGCTGTGATCGAGGGCAGCACTGCCACTGGAACATGGATGACCAAGAGGCCTGGGTCCAAAGATGCAGCTCAGACCAAAGGGCTGGCAATGAACTCTTGGTGGCAGAGTCCTGGACTTCTCCTGTGTCTAATGTGAGGAAGTATCCATCAAATTCACCTGGCAGCACTGTTCTGGATGCTGCACCTTGCACGACCCCATGAAGCAATCGTTTGTCACCCAGAGTGAGCGATCCACGCAGCATGGCTTCCTTCTGGAACTGGAGTCTGGCCATGGCATCTGGGGATGACCCCAAAGCCAGAGTCCCTGGGCTCCTTGGGACATCTGGTTGACCCCACGTCCAGGCAGACGGTCTGAGGGAGGATCAGGGACCAGCTGCGCACGAGGGTCCCAGTCCAGGTTGGGACACCCCACCCAGATGGCACGGCCAGCAGCAGCTGACGGCAGGCACTGGCCGTAGGGTGGGAAGGGACTTCAACCACCTTGAGGAGGGCTCTCAAGGACAGAGCTGTGCTCGCCTGGGTCTAAGGGTGCTTCTGGACATCGGGAGATGCTGGCCTCACAGTGAGTTGGAAAGCGACCCCTCCTCACCCGCATTCTGCAAGTGTTTGTGTAGGATGGGTGGTATTTCTTAAGTGTTTGATGAAATCCACCAGTGAAGCCATCTGAGCCTGCAGTTTTCTTTGTAGAAAGGTTTTTAACTAGGAATTAAATTTCTTCAATTTATATAGAGCTATTCAAGTTTTCTATTTCCTCTTGAGATCATTTTGGTAATCTTTGCTTTTCAAGAAATTTGTCTACTTATCTAAGTTGTTGAAATTATTGACACAAAGTTGTTCAAAGTGTTTTCTTATTATCCTTTTAATGTCTGTAGGATCTCTAGGGATGTGCCCTCTTTTATTTCTGATATTGGCAAATATTCATCTTCTTTTTTTCAGTGATGAGTTTATCTCAATGTTAATCAATGTTATTGATATTTTCAAAGGCCCAGCTTTGAGTTTCATTGATTTTTCTCTATTGTTAGTCCATTTTCTCTTTCACTGATTTCTTTTTCTAATTATTTCCTTCCTTCTTTGACTTCAGGCTAATTTTAATTTCTCTG